>UCOL01001173.1:0-41256 GCA_900474335.1 Ormyrus nitidulus
GTTTGAAATTAATTGTGTTGAAATCGATTGTTTTTAATGAATTTCGGACATAAGATTGGAACGATAAATTAGTTAGCAGGAAGCTAAGTGCCAATGAATTGGCAGCGGTTTTTTCACTGAAGTCCGTATATTTTTTAAAAACAATTTCTAATTAACTAAAAAATGATTAAAATGCATTTGAATTAGTCAGCTATTTCGGAAAAGAAATTGTTTAATCAAAAATTAATTACCATGTCGACTTTTCAAACCAATGAACACCCATTACAAGAGAAATTACTTGATGAAACTATAATATAAATTATTTGAGGGCAGGTGATTAACCGAAAAAAAGCCAGGGGACAATCGAATCCGCCGAAAAAGGTGTAGGAGAAATTGAGTAAAATCGAGGCCGTCGTCTTTCACGCGTCTTTTCGGCATATACGTTCAATCTCAATTTCGTGCTATATAATAACGTTCCACATAGCAGCCCATTGTACGTACGTGATGCTTGACGGCGAAAGTTAACGTAAGTGCAGTATACACATACACACACAGGCACACATCTCGAGCCGCTTGGATCATTTTCAAGATGCACGATTTTTCCAGGACCTCCGACCTCCTCTCCGCCGCCGCCGGAGCAGCGATGTCGTTTGTTCTGTCGATACGGGCTCGAGAAACCGATTTCGCGCGAGGCACTTTCCATTTTCACCGAGGAGAATTTCGTTTTTCGGCGCTTACTCGAAATCGATGACGCGGCTGGCTTAATAAAATCGCTGGCTGGTCGTTGGTGAGATTTTGCGTGAGAAAATTGAAATTTTTTTTTTTTTTTTTTCGAGACAAAATGAGTAAATTTATGAATTTCATGTATCAATTTAAAAGAGTATTCGTATTGCAATGTATGCGTGTTTAATATTAATTGTAGACGACCATCCTAAAATATTTTTGTTTTTCGTCTAAAGTATTGCAGGATTGGGAAATATATTTGAATTAATGGACAAAAATTTTTGTGTTAAGTTTATTTGTTTAAACAAAAATATAAATGAATTTAATGTTTTTTTACAGGTACATAAAATAAGTTCATAAATACAAAAATTTTGAATATGCAACTGTTAAATTTTGTAACAGCGATAAATTCTACTTCTAAGAAATGCAAAATTTAACAGTTATACCGTTCAAATCAACGTAATTCTCTGGCAAGACGAATAATTCATGTGGCTTTTATGAGTCGGTCATAAAAAACCCATGAATGTACATTTCACTGCGTTTAAATAGTGTGCACTTACAGAAGCATCCATGCACATATTGGACTAATTTAGAATGTATAGCTGTGCAATGCAAAAGTTTAAAGAAATCGGAAAAGAGGAGAAAAAGAAAATTATATTATTCTCGATCTACATAGATAGCTAAGAATTACTGTCAAAATATTAAATAAATTATTATTTGGAAAAAGATTACTCAAAGATATGCGTGAAGAAAAATTTCCCGTGCAAAAACAAGCATGTGTGAGAAGGGAAGAGTATAGAAATAAGAAAACAGGACTCCACCTCACTTATGTACATCGTGAATTGTTTTCAATGATACTCAACTACACATCGCGATCTCGCTGAAAAAGTCTCATGGGTCTGCGCGGCCAATTACCCGCGTCTAATTCAAGTAGAATTACTATTTTTCGGAATAAATTACGCAATCGCTTAATTTATTTAAACCGCAAATTTTCAAAATAAACTATTAATTGAATTTTTTTACACAAAAAAATCAACATCAACAAAAAAGAAAATCCCATCAATCTTTTTCAGCCGCCTTCGTTATACATACAATATAATTAATAAAACTCGGCTCAAGAGCACGGCTCAACACTCCCGCAAAGTTCACAAAAACTGAACACTCGCTGCAAAACCATGCAGCAACGACGTAACGGACACGGCACAGGTTTTCACTTCTTTAATCCGCTGAACTGCTGTTGCTGCTGCTGTTGCTGCTGCTGGAATCCTTTCGTTCGGTGAGCGCTGTTGGGAATGGCGCCGACGTTGAGCGCGAGGACTTTGGAGACGATGTTGAGGTCCTCCTGATTCCTCGTTCCCGCGCTCTGCAGGTCGGTGGCGATGCCGGACTGGAAGAGCAGGTCCTGGATTTGCCTCGCCGGCGTGACTACCGGGGCGAACTGTCTCTGTTGCTGCTGGGCTTGCTGCCTGAACGGTCCGAAGCTGAAGGAGTTGCTCTGCTGCAGCTGGGCCGGTCGCTGCTGCTGAGCGGCGCCGAACTGGTTGATGCTGTTTCGGTTGAGATTGCTGCTCTTGTCGTCTTGCTGGAAGTTGTTGAAGCCGAAGTTGCCGACATTGCCGAAGGCCTCCTGCCTGTGAAACCTGGCCAGGGGAACTGGAGAGGGTGGCTGCTGGAAGTCGACGGGGAACGGCTGGAAGCCCGACGACAGCTGAGAGGAGCGCAGGAGCGATTGCTGGGAATGGAACGGCGGAGCCGGTATCGCGCTGGGGACCTCCAGGCTCACGCTGGGCTGCAATTGCACGTTGCTGCTGGTTTTGAAAGTTGGCGCCTGTTGGAGTGGCAGTTGCTGCTGCTGGATCAGGGTTAATTGTTGTTGCTGCTGCTGAAAGTTCGACTGCTGCTGCTGCTGCTGCTGGAAATTTGGCTGCTGCTGCTGGAAGCCCTGCTGCAGTTGCTGCTGCTGGAAGCTCGGCTGCTGTTGCTGCTGCTGCTGCTGCTGGAACGTTGGCTGCTGCAGTCTCTGCAAAGGCACGACGGCGGGGAAGGGCTGTTGCTGCTGGAACCTTTGCTGCTGGAGGAGCCGCTGCTGCTCCTGCTCTTGACGCAGCTTAAGTCTGTGTTGCTCCTGCAGGAAGAATTCCTGCTGCTGCTTGTGTCGCAGCTGATCCTCGAAGGCCTGGCGCTGGCGCAGAAGGTACTCCGTCTGCTGAACTTGCTGGGCCTGCAGCTGCACCAGCTGCTTCTCCAGCAGTCGCTGCTTGAATTCCAGCTGCTCCTGAAGGCTCAGGGGCTGGGATTGAGCGTTGCCCCCTTGCTTGTAAAGGGGTACTACGCTCTTGGGTACGCCTCGCTCGTCCTGCTGAACTGTGAAGGCAGCGACGAGAGGAGCTTGGAAGATCTTCACGTCCTCGGCTTCCTCTTTGTTCTTCTTGCTCGTGACCTGGACGATTTTGGAGCTGCTGTTGGCATGACCCTTGGCGCTTGTGGAATTGTCGCTGGTTTTCGTGGAGACGGTGGGACGCGGCGCGACGAGAGAGTTGGCGGCCGCCGAAACGATGTTACCGCTGGCGCTGACAGACAAGGTTTCGGTCACCGGCGCCAAAGTAACGCTCTTCTGTATTATGTGCACATCCGAAGGTGAGGCTGAGGGAGCCGCTGCGGATGAGGTCGCGGTTGTGGCGAAGTTGCGCGACTCCACGGTTTCAAGGGTTTCCGAAGGCTTGGTTTCGTAGATTCCGTTGCTTTTCTCTGACGAAATGATGTGGTGTACCTGCGAAATTGTTTTCGTGCTCGTTAATTGTATTTTGCAAGTATTCATTAAAACATATTTTTAAAGACTTTCATTACAAAGACTTTCGTTACAAGCATTTATATAAATGTAGTTAAATAGTTGTATAAATATTGTATAAGTATATATTAAAATTTCAAAATAATTTTTAAAAAACATTTAATCTTTAAATATTAAGCTATACAAAAAGCTTTAAATGACGGAGAAAGACGAGGAGAAAGATGACTTTAAAAGCGTTTATTATACGGCTCTGCATCGCGAAATGTGTGAACATAAATTAGAGGATTCTTTGTAATGTAAAGATCAAATTATCGCCATAAAATTTTTCAATCCCATACTTCCATAAATGCCGAAGCATAAAGCGCAGTTGAAGCTGAACGAGCGTACGAGCGTACAAGCAAAACGTAATCTGCCTACAAGTACTTTAGCATAAGAATGCGACTTTCGAGATTTTATGGGAAAAAGTTTTACGTAAAGGCAGCTGAGAGGATGAGTCCGTATGTAGGCAGTTCACGCCTAAAAGATGCAGTCGATGATTAATGAATCAGTCGAATAATAAACTTTCCAAGGAGCAGTAATTACACGTATACCGAACAAACTGAAAAGGTCGGCATTATTTATAAAAAAAAAAAAAAAAAAAAAAAGAAGCGTAAATATGCGACAAAGTTGGTTAAATTCAAAGTGAAAGTACACGCTCGAGCATTAAAAGCGCCAAACGGTCGGGCACGCTTTCAACCTACACCATAACGATATTTCATAATTTTTTAGCGCTAATTCCGTTGTACGTCTTCTTTTTTCAGCGGATCGGCTAGAAAGTAAGTGAGCAAGTCGACGTGTCTTTTCTTTTTTTTTTTTTAACGGCGATCAAAGCCAGTTCCGTTCGCGAACTCAATTCGGAGGTGCTCCTCTTTAAAGGATTCTGCAAAATTATGTCATCGTGGATGGCGCCGCTCGTACATTAATTAAAGCGAAGTTTACCGTTTCCACGCCGCGAGAGAAAGTCCGTCTGCGTGGAATAAATAATAATAGTTATTAGGATACAATGGAATAACGTATACGCCGTTTGAATAGGGCGCAGTACTGGCAGCAATCAGACGCAATAATTTCAACTTGCAAATGAACTTTTTTGCGCAGAATTTTAAGTAATTGGCAGTAAATTGTACTTGCAGTTATATGTTTACCCTGGAATTATGTGAATATTGGATATTACAAAGAGGAGACAGCGTTAGAATTATTGACAATAAAATATAGTAAAAGAAGCAAAAGTAAAAATAAGTGGTTAAATTGATTACGCGTAAAATACGATTTATTAAAACATTCCTGATGCCAATCCTGGTAAAATGCTTTGTTTTTCACTAACTTTCATCTGTCCATTCTATAAAAGTATGTAACACAGCCTCCCACAAAGGGGGACCTTTGTAAATAATATTTTTAAGTAATTGAATTCTCTCTCCATTACCTGTACACCCTTGGTGTAATCCCTGGGGTGCTGCTGGTTCGGCGCGCTCTCCGTCTCCGGATTATCGGAGCCTGCATACTTGTCGGTCTCGACGAAGCTCGAGTTCTGCAGCTTGTCCTCGCTCGGGATGTCCTCCTCGCTGGGGAATCCGTCGAAGGAGAAGGTGGCGCTCTTCTGCTTGGAGATCTCGAGGAAGTCGTACTTGGCGTCGTCGAGTATCCGGTCGGTCGACTTCTCCTCCTCCTCGCCGACGAGCTGCTCTGTCGTCGATTCCTCTTGTTGTTGTTGCTGCTGCTGGTGCTTCTGTTCGGCGGACTCGGCCTCGAGATCGACCAGAGCTTTGAGCAGGGCGCGACGAAGGTTTTTGTCGAGTTTCACCCCTGGCGGGGGGGCCGGGACAGAGCTGGACTCTACGGAAGAAGGCGCTGCCACAAGGTCCTCCGGCAGGTCCAGATGCTTCAGGGCGCTGCCGATCGCCACCGATGCTAACAATACTGCTATTGTTATCTGCAAGGTAAACATCGATTTGTTAGATTCTTTATAGTTTTAGATTTTTCGTTATTTCGTTGTTCGCGCATTTTTATCGTATGTAGAATTGCTAATATATAGCTTCATTGAATTTGTATCTTCTAAATCGACACGCATCACACTTTAAACGAATTTTCTTTTATAAATTTAAAGAATAAAATGTACATACGTAGAACGTACGTATAATGAAATGTAAGTAACTTATTGGTGCATAGTATGAACCATTTTCTTTAACTATCTAAGGTTAAAGAGTAAAATTTTCCTGCTACCATGAAAACGTCTTTGCCTTTAAAAATTTTAAACTTTTAATTCATAAATGCAATCGGCGATTTCCCTCAAGACTGTAAGAAAACTGCTATATATTCATATAAATACAGTTTCGTTTGCAACAGTGCACTTCTGGATCCCATAGCTTAAAGCATCGTCTCGCAAAGCATGAATCTCTAGCCGAGTCACTTCTTGGCCCGTTCAACGAACTTGGCCCGTGTGTTCCATTCAATTAATCGGCCGCTCGATTATGGAATAAGCCTCCCGCGCAATTAGCCTCCCGCGCCCAAAGCGGGCACGCGCGATTTTTAAAGGCGCGAACCTCCGCGGCGCGCATAAAGGCGCGCTTTACGTAAGCGAGAGAGAGAGAGAGAGAGAGAGAGATGCGTGAGAGACTAGCAGGAGGCGCGCACGCGGAAGAGAAGAGAGGGACTTTCTTTCACGCCCGCAGTCTTTATTTTCGCGCGCGCGCGGACGTCGAGAACGAATTTCGAAGCCCTTTGTTGGCTCTTAGTATCACGGAGATGCGAATGCGATGGGGATTTTGCCCCGAGAGGTTGCCAGACTTGTGGGGGTCCCGCTGTCTTTATATCGGGAATTATGTAAGCGGTGAATGAATGCTTTGGATTTGGAATAATTATTTGGTTTCTAGGCTTGCGAGTATAGATAGCGAGCTTTGTATCGAAGCTTCAATTGCATTTTAAATCTATTATCCAATTGTTGTTTTCTAATTGAGATAAATGTTCTTTGTTTTGAATGCGTGCTATGTATATAAAATTTTGTCTCTAAAGAATTATGATGGAAAAACTCTTAGCTACATTTTCAACCAAATAAACGATAAATAAATATACCAATTGGTATATAAAAATTTATATTAATTAATTATTAACTAAATCATTTATAACTTATAAATTTATATTTTATATTTAAAATTTTCAAATAAAAATTTTTTAAACCAAGAAGTGACTCGCATTACCACTGAGCTCGTGTATGTAGTAGCTATACTATATGCGATTATCTAAAGGTCTATCAAACTCTCAAGCATTAGCATTATTCGAGTAGTCAGCAAGTACTTCCTTTACATGCCTCGTACACATTTAAATTTATATCTAATCTAAAACATATGCAAGCGCGGAAATGCATTCAAACCCGTGTAAGTCTGGAAAAGAAGATACGTTTCGTATTTCAACGAGTCGTACTCTGATTCCAATGTAAACTTGTTTACTTTTTTCGAGATGTCGTCTTTACAGTATAGGGAATTCCAACCACTGCAAGTTATGTAAGTTATACTTGTCTTGAATCTGAAGGGGGTGCAGCGTAAGCCGCAAGATCGTTGCATAGAATAAGTTTCGCGTGAGAAATTGATTTATTTCATGCTTTGGAAAATGAGAATATAAGATCAAATGAAAAAATGTCCATTTCTTGTACTTCGATTTAACTAAAAATACATTAATCCGCCGCTTTTCAACAAAAAGTCTCGAAACGTTACCATCAAAATGATTGAATTCTTTCCTAATTAAATTCCCCAGCCGTGAGTTCTGGCGCGTCTATTTTCCAAGCGCCCATTTAATTAATTCGTTCCGCCATTTAAAATAGCTTATCCTAAACACTGCAATTCCTTGAACTTCAGCTCCATCAAAGGTAATTAAATTTTGCAATCGTAAACTCCCCCCCTCGCGGTAACACTTGCTCCCGACCGTGAGAATCGCATTTTTCCTCGAAAGATCTAATACACGAGTTTTGACCGGCACAAATCTGCCGTCCGAAAAATTCGAGAAATCCTCCGGACACACGTGAACTTTCTCGGTTACATTGGCAGATCGTAATTGTCGGCAATCAAGTACTGTGTACCCGCCTCGGAGCTGAGGAATTAAGTCACTAGAGCGTAATCAGCGCTAATTGCATGCCGGCGCACATAAGGGAAATTAGACGCTGATCGCGCCGGTTACGTGAAGCACCTTGCAAACGTGTTCGCGAGTAATTGTGTACTGTTAATATGCCCCGAGAAACCGACGGGCTCTCGTGTGCTTGCGAATTTGTAATTAGAGTTTGCTCATCTGTTTTTGATTTAATTGTAAGCACGAAATTGTAATGGAAAGATATTTTTTTGAAGTATACATAACTTGCAAAAATTTTCGAATTAGCTAAAAACTTCTCTGCTGCTACTTAAAAATGTTGAATAGCCTTTCTAAACGTAATGTACGTATGAAAAACTCTGTTATTCGTACATATTTTGTTATTTTTCCCAAAAGAGTTTACTTTCATTTTCATCTTGCGAGAGCGCCTAATAAGAGAGAAAGTGCAAAGGAATCCGTACATTCAGATGCATCACCTTATTAACAATGGTATTTTCAGCGTGGAAAATAAAACGGGATAAAAATACCAATGAAAAGACTGCGAAGTGAAAGATACCGCATGAAAGATCATCTCATTGTATTATTGTTAATATAGATTACCTAAAGCGCACGCGGCATTCTTTAAAACTTGAAATCTCGCAAATACTTTTAATATCGCGGGCGTTGCGGTAATTTTCCGTTTCAGGAAAATTGAAGATGAAAGGTCACGGAGCGCAAAATTTAAGGAAAAGTTCAGCGCCGACTGTCTTCGTGAGAGATCGTTGCGATTTATTGCGGCGATGAAAAGTTTTACGTTATTAACTTAAAAGTACGGTCATTATTCTAAAAGAAAAATTGTTATGATTAAGCTCGTGCGGTGCCCGTAAAACTTAAATTTTACACGCTTTAGGAGTTCCGGACTTTTTGCGCAAGTTATTATATTATCCAATGGCACTATGCTGCTCAAACACTTTTTTACATCTTGACATGCTACATTTTACATTAAATTACATTAATTCTTCTCAAGACTTCCTTCCTGCATCCGTCATTCTCTTCAGAGATCCACAATGATACTGCAGTTCTCGGCGGTCAAGTTTAGGTATTTACATTTGACGAGCGTCAAGCGCGAATGAAATGAAAGAACCCGCGTTCGTCTTAATTTTTGCCCGACTCATACGTTCGAATACCCATTCGTGAGTGTCATAAACACTCCAAAGTTCATTGTTCGAGCGCTCGAAACGGCAGGAAAAATATAGTAATAATAAGCCCCTCTCAACCGATTCTCCCCGGCAATAATCCCAGGAGCCTCGCTCGGATTCTCCGAAGGCCTCGGTGCAGACGAGAAAGAGCGGCAATCAAAGTGAAACGAGTCTCCTCTCCGCACTCGTTACTTCGGGCCGCCGAGAGGAAAACCTCATTGAAAAGAGGGGAAACCGCGCGCGCTCTCCTCTCTTTGTCCGCGGCCGCGGGGATATTATAATCGGCGGCGTTTCGCGCCTCCGGCAGCTCGGGCCGTTTGAGCGCCGAGCGCTCGTTAATATTCTGCCCGCGGATGCGCCACGAGCCGCCTGGAGCGCCTTATACTCGCGGAAAAGCTAAAGTCGCGCGGTTTTTCTGCGGGAAGAAGCCGAGAGAGAGAGCCTCTTTAGCTGGCTGGGTTTTTCGCCGATTGTGTAATTGATCGGGTGTACGGATTTGGAAAGCATAGGTAGACCTTTTTCTGCAGGTTTGACAAAAGTTAATTTATCCTTCTGGGGGAGCCAGTTTGCCTAATGGGTTTTGTAATTTTACGTCGTCCGCGAAAGTCGACGTTTAATGGGGATGTTTGAACTGTATTTCGGCGTGGAGGGGTAAATTCATATTTTCTTAAATTCCAAGCGCTTTAAATTGTGCGGTTCGCGTGCCGTTACGTAGAATTATATTCCGTAAGTAATGCATTTACGTTACTATTTAACTTAATATTAAAGAAAAATTAGCTTACGACGTAATGAAAGCACTTTCGAACTGAGCACTTGAAAAATGTATCATTCGCTGCAAAATATTACTCGGCCACACAAAGTATATAATATAGACGCGCACCACAATAATTTAGCAAAGGATGTAGCGTGAAAAAACGGTACTCGGAACTTTACAGTACCAAAAACAGATTGGTTTTTTACCGCGAAAGATGGAGAGAAAAGATTGTTAGTAGCAATCCTCTCTCAATAGCTTTATTCATGCCGTCTCATGCGGCTCTTTTCCATGACTTGCATCAGCGCGATGCTACCGCTCGAAGCGTGCATTTACGTGTAGATAAAGCGCGCCGTGCTCTCTCCGTGAAAAGTCACTCCAAGGAAGATACGGCATCAGCACATTTTTAATCTTCGGTGTTTCGACAGATAATAACTGTGCTCATGAAAAAAAAAGAACCCCGTTGACGTGCCGACAAGATTTACCGTCCGGCGTCTTCAAGGTGAGATAAACTCGCTCCCGATATTAACGCTGATTCGTTAGAAACGTCTGTCAATCTCAATGGAATTAAAAAATTTTCATACTACCAATTTGCAATTTTCGAAAAACCTACTTTTCTAAATAAGCACTTTATCCTATTTAAGGAAACAGCCAACTACGATCCTCAATCTCCAGCGAACCCCGCCGAAATCTCTCAATCAAGCCGCTCGCTCGATTAGATAAAGAATAATTCGCTTCATTACACGGAGACGCAGCTCCGTCATCATCCTCCCTCTCTCCTCTCCCCGCGAAAAAGAAAGGCTGCGAATCGCGACGGGCGTTCTCACGCGGATGCTTTTCCCGGCGCGCTCGGCTCGTGCATGCATCGCGCGCCGCGGAGAGTGAAAATCCGCCACGCAGAAACGAAGAAAGCCGCGCCCGAGAAAGGCGGAGTGGACAAACACGCCCGGAGGGGGCAGCCTGGCTATAAGGCGAAGGAGCCGCGATAAATATATTCCGCGGCGAGAATTAATTTTGCGATTTTTCCAGGCTCGCCGCGGGTAACGACGATGATGATTTAGGGAGGTGGGAGGGAAAAGCGCGGCTCGCAGGTGCCGGCGGATGGAGGCGGATGGTTATCGGCATCGGCTCGTTAATGGACTCGATGTAAATGAGCTATAAACTTTGATATTTACATTGAGGCGCGAGTGGGATGAGATTCTGCGTGTGTGTTGCGCAATTTTTGTACTGCGATTCGTATGGATTCTTAATTATTGCGGATCTGAGATGACAAATTGAGCTGGAATTATTTTCACCTGATTAATCTTGTATTCGAATCGTAGGAGATACTTTCATTTTGCAATATTTTATTCATGCTCTAATTTTCCTTGATAAAGTGTAAAAAGACGATTTGCGCGAAAGTAAGGTTGATCCCGTTTTATATAAAAAGAAAATGATACTCTTTAACTTTCAAAGATAGATTTTTTAAGACTTTTCATCATCTTTATGTACGCAATGATATTTTGAACAACCACTTTTCTTTTTTTGAAAAGCCTCTTGAAAAGGAGTGACAACCACATTAATATTTGTCGCAAACGATCGTCCTTTGCATATTAAATTAATATTTTATTTGCTCTAAAAGAATAAGAACAGTACCATTCCGTAAAAGCTAGTAACAATTTCACCAGTCACCTTTGCCAGCCAAAAGAAAACTTAATATTCGTCTCAAGCTTATTATCTCCGTCACTTCAACAGCGGACGTCAACAAGACTAGCGTCGAAAAAATGTTCTCTCATTAAAAAGGTCCACTCCGTGCGGAAGCATCACGTCGACAATTATTAAATTCCGCTGCACGGCAGCCGCAAGCAATTTCCCAATATCCACAAGAGGCGTATGCGTATATGTTATCTTTAATATAACGAGCTCCTGCGAACGATCGAATCGTAAAGCTGCCTCGGGGTGCAGTCGGGGGCCACGGCTAAAGCTTCTCTAAAAGGGTAGGCTTAATAAAGATTTACGCGCGCTTTTTTGCGTAACATTGCCTCAACTGTCGTTAAACGGCGCGACGCCGCCGAGAGATGAAAGTTAGAAAGCCGCCGGGTGCTTTTCATTTTCCCGACGACGCCGCGTCAAAAATTCGCCTTTATACTATACGCGCGCTTAATGCTCTTTACGAGATGCGCGTCGGCGATTATTGTTCGGCTTGTTTTTGCGTGTAGGAGGTAAGCGTCGATTACGGGGTTTACGCGACGAGCCGCGAAAAACGTAATGGGAAAGGTATGTTTTGCCGTTGAAGTTGCGCGGTGGGTTTTTAGTGATACTACGTGACGTTATAAATACAATTGCATTCTCCGCGCTCTCGGCGGGCAGTAAATATCGCGAGAAGAGGACTTGGCTAATTTTAAAAAAGGCCAGGAGGATGGAAAGTTTTTTAACTTCCGCATTTTACGCGGACGAGCGAACGGCCTTCACATATATTTTTTCCTTCGAAAGTTGCTCAGTCGAGTCGGGTGAATAAATGGCGCTAATCTCCAGCCTATACTCGATTCGTCCGCCTGGAATTCGAAATTATTTTCGGAAAATTTTCCATAATGGCCGAGGAAAGTGGGATGAGCATTTTTACGTAAGCGCCTCGTTAAGCTTGGCGAGGAGCACGATTTGATTTAATGAAAAGATCTCTACATAAATTATGGTCGATATCAAAAGTTTATGTATTTTTAAATGATTGGAAAATGGATTTTAGAAATTTGTTATTTACGACATTAATTTTGTGGCAAGTTTCACTAACGAGTACCTTTTTTACTTTTTACTTTTGAAAAATTAAAATATTTAAAAAAAAACAAGCTAAAAAACTTCTAAAAAATGACGTAACGCTTCAGACCATTTAAAAAATCACTAGACTTCTATAAAATTTAATTTAAATCATTAAATTTTCATTAAATTTTTCGTAAAAAAATGTTTACAGCGGTCTTAAAAAGCGTTCCGCAAGTATTTCCTTATGAAGGCAAAAAACTTAATAATTACAGAACATTTAATATTATTAATAATGATTTTCAGGTGCCTCCGTAACCATTAATTATTTTAATATTTCCGTGTCATCAATCTTTCTCCGTCAACTCCGAAACAACGACCGTTTAATATCGTTTTATCCAGCATTACCACAATTACCGAAAGCAGTGCGGCAATTTTCATTAAAACTCTTTTTTTTTGCGCTCCTCGATAACCTCCGCTCGAACGCCCGGCAAAGCGGGCAGAGGCAGAGCCGTGAATAAATAATGAGCCCGAAATTCGGAACGGTCGCAAAATCCGACGATCCCTGAAATTCCGGAGCGAGTTCGCACGAGTCGACGCGGCCCGGAGGGCCTTTAAACTCTTCGTAAATCGGCGGGGGGGACTTTCTAAAGAGCCTAACGATATTCGGCTGACGGTATCTTATCGTCGGGTTGCATCTGCCTCTCCTCCTTCCTTCTTTCACTCGCGCGACGCGATGATCCGCGACCGGAGCTTATGAATGGGGCGGTGACACGTTTCTTTTTTTTTCTATTCTTTTCTTTCTTTTTTGCCGGATACACGAGCTATCTGGGTCACGCTCGTAAATCGAGATATTCGCAGAATCGATTATATTAGTTAGGTGTGCCGGTAGCTTTAATCTGAACGAACGGCTTCCTCGCGTGATACTTTCCCAGTTTTATTGGGATATGGGCGCGGGCCTTGCTTACGCGCGAAGTGTGGCGCGTTATTATTAAAAGCGGATTAGCCGGAGTTGGGCTGGCCGTTATTGAATTTGAGAAATGCGCGCGGATCATCTTTTCTAAATCGTAAAGGATAATATTGTTTGCCGAATAAATTTGATTTTATTTCTGGGCTCGGGAGTATAGAGGTCTTCAATTTGATGTTCGAATTTATCTGATGCTTATAATAATACAATGCAGGCATTACGACGAACAGTTTCTCTTGCCGTCCGTTTTAAAAGCGAATTTTTCGGTCGATACATTATAACTTTCTCGATATTTCTAAATAATATTCCGTGCGTCAGAAAGCAGCCGTGAACAATTGACAATTATTTCCGCGCGGCATAACATTTATCCGAATATTCGAGCCGTAAAATCCAGCCGAGGAATATCAGATCGCGTTTCGAGCCGTCAAAGCCGCGCGCATTGTTGAATTGCCTTTCGCGGGCGATTGAAATTTATCAATCCTTTTTCAAACGTACATATACAAAACGCTCATTCTTCGCGCTCCTCCGGTCGCACCTCCGAAGAGGCTCAGCCGTCGCCTTTGGCGACACACGCGTGAAACCTCATTGTCTAAATCGCGATCAAAGCAGGCCGTTATAATGGTAAATCGTTCGCGCGCCGCTTGCGAGAAGGAAGCACGAGCGCGTCGACGATTGATAAATGAAAGTTGGGGAAAAAAAACGCCGATGACGAGGACGACGACGACGCCGCTCGTTATATCCCCCCAGCTGATTTTCAATTTCTCTAAATGCGCGCGAGTGTCCGCCGGGCGGGTAATTGCGACTGAATTTCACGAGGAGCGTCGCGGGTACATCGATGCTGAAGATGATCGAAGCCTCCGGCTGGGAGAGCCTCGGCTTGTTAGAAGCTTTTAGCCGTTAAACGAGCGCGATTGGAAAAATTCGCGCGTGCGAGGCTAAATGGGCTTTCGACTTTCTCGGGGGAAAAAATGAGGAGCGCGGCGTTTATAAGCGTTTAGACGGAAAGGACGGCTGCTTCGGGCATTTTTCTCTGTTCAAATTGATTAGATTTTCAGGAGTTATTCATTGTGCGAGGATTAATGATGATTTCGAGGTGGTATACGCCTATTCAAAAGTATACTCGTTTAAACGAAAGCGTGTTTATTATGGTGTCTTGATCTATTAGGATTCGCTTTGACTGTTACCGCGGTTGATTGCACAATTTAATAAAATAATTGATAGTTGACAATTATTATTGCTTATTATCGGGATGAAGTGATGATTACAATGTGCTGAATGAAATATAATTGATTAACGCATTATTATACGAAAAGCGCATACAAAAGTGCAGAATTTAACGCTTATGAGAAGTATAAAGATAAATTTCATTTTATAAACTTTGTGAAACACCTAATTATACAATTATTTGACTTATGCAATAACCGCTGGATAAATAAAGTTTATATGTATAGATGCAATCTACAATGATACAGAGATAATTAGAGGATTATATAAAAATATGCTCCGGGAATGATATTTGCTTACAATCTACAGCACAATGTACATAAATCTGTGGCCATATCTATTTAAAATGCAGAGCGAATGAAGCAATACTTTTCCTCGTTAACATTAAATTTCCCATTTTAAATTTCTATTTTTCAAAGTATCAAACAATTATTCACGGGATTAATTTTGAAATGTTTCAAAGTTCTTCGAAATTCAATGCTGGGCTACAGAATAATAAGATCCACTCCGACGCGGAACAAAATTGAAATTGCAAACGAGACATTATGCGCGTTGATATATTAATGCACTCTGAGGTGATGTATGAACCTTCGTCCGCATTCGTCTATTCGTCCGAGAACTTTCTAAAAATAACTCCATTAAATCCACGTCGGACGTTCTGTAGCGCCCACGCCTAACTCTCGTATCCCAAAATGTTTGTTTGCTTCATCAAGTGCGTGAGAAAATGAAAATGAACACGAGACAACAACAACCGGTACAATAACTCTGGCCAGCTATTTCGCTTTCTTATTCGCGTCAATGTCATCGTGATGTAACTTGTGTTCGTCTATACGATTTATTAAAGGAAATTTTGAGTCTTTATTAACTTATTTTTTTTCTTAAAAAGTTAAAATTCATCGCATAATTTTCTGTGCCAAATTAATTATACAGAAAAATCGAAAAGAGTCCAAGCCCTTTTAAAAAAGCAACGTGCATCAAAAATCAAACTTAAATTAACGCATATCTATAAGTTAACCGCCTCAAGTTCCCCCGCTAAGTAGAACTCTTTAACAGCGCTTTACCGAACAGCTCCCATTTTTATCCTAATCCCGAGTAAAGCCGCACGATAGCATCGGCAATTTCTATAGTCAGCAGCTCTCGCCATTCGAACCGTAGAGCCGATAAGCTGCGGCGGCTCGTTCGCAAAAGCGCGCTCGCAGATGGTCGCGCGGCGATAGGCGAAAACCTCGCGGACAATAATTTATCTGCGAGCCGACGTTTCAATCGTCATCGTTCGGCGTGCATCGTCCCGTCCTTTGCGGCGCGCGGGGCGTAGCGTCACGATTCGGCGGCGGAGCCGAGAGGCGATTAATGTGACCCGCGAGCCTTTGATTAATTTCGCACGGACAATGAGCGAACGCGAGATATCGGCGCTTCGATGCGGGAAAAAGTATCGAGAAATTCTTAATTGTAGAAAGTTCAAGTTCGATCGGAGAAAAATTATAAATTGCATTCTGTGCGAAAGCGAGGATTGCGCATTTATTTATCGGTGGAGAGAAGCTACATAGTTTTATTTGGGTTAATTATTGTAAGTCAAAAGGATTCGAAATAAGTCAAGGCGGGAGAAACGTTCGAACTTGAACTTGAACTGCAATGCGCGTACGTATATTCGCAGATAACGATCTTGACAAATATTCGCTCGTATATTGATTTCGAATCGTAAGGAGTAACGAGTGCAGCTTTAGTGCAAGTGGGTCGACAACAGGATCTGGAAAAATATTTTTAATCACATTGTAATGGTGCAACTAAATATACGATACAAGTAAAAGTCGAGAGAAAATTGAAATTTTTCGGCGCTCTCGCGGTTCGTAATTACGATCAGATATAAAAAAAAAAGAAAAAACTTTAAATTGCCTTGTTAAAAGATC
This sequence comes from Ormyrus nitidulus, assembly GCA_900474335.1. Classification (NCBI taxonomy): domain Eukaryota; kingdom Metazoa; phylum Arthropoda; class Insecta; order Hymenoptera; family Ormyridae; genus Ormyrus; species Ormyrus nitidulus. Next base: position 16,358 of record UCOL01001173.1, read on the forward strand.
TCTTGTACCGATAAAAAAAGTGATAATTTTATTGATAACGCTGCTGAAAAAGTTTTCACCTCGCGGCCATCGAACACCGCGTTGCGAAAAGATAAAACGAAGTTTCTAACGCGGGCTTGCATTATTACAATATACATCCTCGGCGGAGAGAGAGAGAGATATATAGAAAGCGAGCGCGAGCGCGTAATTTTTCGATACACATCGCGCGCGCCGGCCGTCAAAAAATAAGAGCGCTCTTCCTCAAAACCGCAAGCGGTTTATAATAAACTGCGCGCACGCACCCATCAAGCCCGGCGAGTTTCTTTTCCTCAAAAGCTTCATTTGTCAATTAACTCTGGAAGCCGCAGAGAATAATCGTAAAATTAGCGTAACTCCGCTTCCAAAGTAGGCGCGCGGACAAAGCCTCATCAGCGGGTTGAAAAAGCCCCCCCGACAAAAGGCAGAGATCCGCGCGCAGCAGCCTCTCGTCAATCGGCGAAGGTAATAGCGACGGCGAAACAACAGCCGCGCAGACTCGCGCTCTCGCGCGACGATTTATGACGAGGCGCGACGCGAGAGAAAGGCACACACACACGCACACGCAGAGGTCGGAAGTAGGATGAGAGCAGGTGTCGCGCATTCCGGCTCCTCGGCGCGTATACAGCCGCCGGCGGTCGTTTCACTTTTAGGAGGATACGTCCCGAGCGAAGATACGTCCGACTTCTCTCTCTCTCTCTCTCTCTCTCTCTCTCTCTCTCTCCGCCGGGCGATCGTCGCGTCCTTTGTCCACCTCCTTTGGGGACGCTCTCGCGTGCCGAGATTTTAATTGGCCGATTGTCGGGCCCGCGACGTGGGAACCGAGATTTTTCGGCGCCCAAAGGCGTCCGAGCGCCACCTCTTTGTCCGATCGATTTCACGCGAGCTTCGCCGCGAGTTTTCGGCGGGGAACGAGGTGACAAGAGCCTTTTTTGCTTTTTCGGCTGGGTCGCTTGTTATTTTCGCGCGAGATTAGTTGGCGATGGGTTATATTTCGCTTTCGAACAATGGGAGAGATTGCGTGCGAAAATCGATATTTCGAACGAACGAAGAAAAAGCTCACGGTGGAAAGTAGACTTTGAATTTTTGCCAGGGAACTGAAGCCACGCGTCTCCTCGTTCTATCCCGGTGCACGTTTTTCTCGACTTTCCTTTTACCTAAATTTACGTTTCGATGAACTCCGAACGATATTGCCGAGTTCCGCGTGCTCTCTTACGTAACCGAGATAATAAATCAAATGATTTTTGTTTACAAATTTTTAAGATTTTACTCGATATGCTTGTTCGATAAACTCCAATTCGATATTCGCTTCGATTCGACGATGAGTTCGCTGGGATTTTTATACAGAGGGTAAATTCACATGGGAAATAAATATTTGCTCCTTGCTTTGTATATACTTCTTCAAAGATTTCATCAGAATTCAGTCGAATTTTAAACACTGTGCATAAAATCTTTTAATTGCTGCTGAACAATTACACTATTAATTGTCATCGTTCCTCAGCTTTAAAGATACTTTAAAGCGGTGCTTATACGCCATTCGTAAAATGTCGAAGCCATTGACAAACCATATTAGTCTGACTTTGACTATAGTCATTAACAGAATGTAACGAGATAGAATGTACTTTTAATAAGATGTTTTTCTTAAGTGTTTCTCGAGGTATAATTTTTTTTTTTTTTTTTTAAATTGCTCTTATGTGTGACAGTAACACGCTTTTATATAATAGTTTAGCGAGTGTAATTGGCTATAACAATGTTGATAGTAGTACTTAAAATTTATGCATTCCTTTGTAATTATCGTTCTAAAAATTTCTCGTAGTCAATTAAATAAATATCAGTACTTTTCTGATAATAGTAACAAGAGAAAACTAAAGAATAACGTAGAAGTTAGAAGATCTTTAAAATACTAGACACACTTATAAGAATAATAGTAATTAGCTATCTTAATTTAGAAAATAATTGAACGAACGTTCTTAAAGTAAAACCGAAAGCTGTCGGGCAATAAAATTGAAGTTAATCGAAAATGTTCTAATGCGTAATTTAATTTCTGTTGCGTTTGCAAATTATCGTGGAAACAGTAGCTCTTCGTATGCATTAAAACTAATGAAATAGCATATTTATAGCCGTGTAATTTTAGTCTATTTTTATACTCGGTAATCCTAAATTTTAGCACGTAAAAATATAAAAAAAAACAAAATCCCGGTTTACAAGATTTAATCATTACTTCCAGAAACTTATTGCAAAGTGCTTTAAAATAAAATAAATTTATTTCACTTTTTATTACGTCTACTACAATCTTTCAAATCGATCGCTGAAGCCTCCTTATAACGAAGATACTTTAGCAGCTCTTCTAATAAAAAAATTAATTCACGCAACTATTCTCGGTTAACCGATCACCTTCAACTGAAAGGAATGCTTCGAAAAAAAACCTTTCCAAGTACACCGCACGAAAATCAATGGATCCAAAGCGTATAATTACGTTGCTCTACAAATTTTCACCTCCTCAAATAGCCAAGAGTCATAATCGACTCTCAGACCTAACCGGCATCCTTCGTCCCTAATGTTTTCTAGTTCACACTCGGGAAACTCGCCTCCGTATAGACGCGAGAAAGTAAATAATCAGACGGTATATTGTGCGAAACCGATACCCCGAAGATTAAAAGGCTTTTCACTTTCGTATACGGCGCGCATCGCGCGGCGTTTATGTCTAGCACCTCTCGAGAATAATTTCATTACACATTAATCGTTTCCCAGGCAGAGCCGACGTGCAGTACAAAAAATCGATAATCCATTTGCCGGCGGGACGATTAAAGGGAAGTCGCGTCAAGATTGAGTGCTTCTTTACATATATATTCAATAAAGTTTTTGTTGCGGTAATAATGGTGTTGAAATTGCTCTAAGGTTAGATTCTGTTATTCCAGAAGATGGATTGGACAAACCTGCGAGAGGAGTGTAATTTTAAAGAAATTTTCTTTGTGATGCGGATAGAAAATGATTGAGAATTTTCTTTAAGAGCCGAATGGAAGACTCGCGTTTCTCTCAGAAAACTGTTTTATTGAAATGAATAATTCTGCAAATAATTCTACGAACTGGAAATTTAATCTTTAAGTATTCACTGAAAAAACGACCCTTTTCAAGAGGAATTCTCAATGTTTAGAAAAAGTTTCCTTTTGTGACAAGATAACGATTTTTTTCCAATTACATAGAAATTTATTTAAACAAATAGAATTCTTTTCTTTATATAAATAGGAATTCCTCTCAGTCAAATATTGAGAATGATTCCTCTTGCACGAAAGGATCGGTTTTACAGTATTTATTACAAAAGTTCAATCGCGAACCAGGAAATTGTGATTCTTCACCTTCGTCAACGAGGTTCACGAGAGCTACGACGATTAAGGAAGGAAGTCACAGTGCTCGGATGACTCTAAGCGCTTCTGTTGCAAATCAAAGGTGGCGAACGCCTCGTTAACGGGGAAAACGAGCGCGCGGCGACCCAATTAAAGCACGCGATGCAGCGATCGGCCGATCCGGATTAATTAATCGGGCTAGGCAAACAGACTGCGAAGTCAGGCTCCGATTGTCGAGCGAGGCTTTTTTCGCGAGGTGAAAATTTGCAATTTCGCGGCGCGTTCGAGCCGGGGGAAAGGAATTTTCATTTTTCACTTTCGAACGGGGGCGCACGGAAAAGGCCTTCCATTTAGCCGTGAGATTTACGAGGTTACTTTGGAGAATCGCTGGGAAATTGCAAAATACAGATTTGGAAACGGTGATTGGCTTTTTAATGGAAAATTCTTTTAATTTAAAGTGAAAATAAAAGCGAGAGGTTGGGAAAAGGGAAAATGCAAAACTTATAAAAATCCTTTCATTTTGAACCTTACTTTAGTATCTCGTGTCTTAATATAGCAATTACAGAAATTTTAATTGCGAAATAGTTAAGCGGTTTTTTCATATTAAAATTTGATTAATCGATAAAATTCAAAGTTTCAATCAATTATGACCGCTAGATTGTATCTATATACTTAATTGATTTTTTTTTTTTCATACCAGTGAAATCTAATATGATAGTAGCCAATTAAAATTCAATTACGATCTTACGATATGACACGATGTGTAAGAGTCGCGTCAACATAATCATCCGTTAATCTGCTTTGTTCTTTATAGTTCCCCATCTTTATGCATTATAATTCAGCAGAGTACTCAAGAAAACAATGTAGCACATTAGGATTACATAACTCTATTACACGGCTACTTGTTTTCTATTCGCATTATTAAAAAATTTTTTTCGGTATTATATTTTAATTCCAATCTTTTCAATAAAAAAAACTGAACCTAAAATTAAGAAACTTCTTCACACGAAAAATGCGCAATACTTCTCATATTAGACTTTAAACGCCAGCAATCTTCTAAAGTTAACAAATTAAAAATGAAAGCCATTTTCACGTTAGTAAAAATGGCGCCGCCACGTAATCTCATTTTCCTTATCCGGAAATCACCATTGTCTGACTAATAAGAATTAAAAATAGCGCATTAAGAGTTGCTCAAATGTATAATCGAAAATCTGTGTCATCAAGGCGAATAATAACTGTTCTCTCGAAACCCTCATTGTTTTAACGAAGCATCTTGCCTCGCGCGAAACGATTAAATATATCAATTATTCAGCAGGCTCTCGATTTTAAATTATAATCAGTTCGTGGCCGCAAGTCGCGCTTCTGCGAGCCGCGTCTGTGTGTGTGTGTGTGTGTGTGTGTGTGTGTGTGAGTGTTTTGTACACGCAAGCAGCGGCATTAATTAGTAGAAATCGAACGTCTGCAAATCCGCCAGGACAATTTCTTTATTTTCCAATTCTCCACGCGACCTTTTTCTCCTTATCCCGATATCTTAAATTGCTCGAGAGTTGCGCCGTTCGGGTTCCATTATTCATTGTCCCGCTGCTGCCGCGCTTGCGGTTAACGATTTTTCCGTTCGCCTTTAATCGATTGCAATAATTCAGAGGCGCAATTAATGCTTTTCATGTCGTTTAAACGTTTAATTTCGGTGCACTTATATGAAAGCTTGAATCTTAATAAGGTTTTTAACGGTGGATGGATTTTATCAAAGTAAAATTTTATTTAATTCAAAAATTAATCATTTCTTTGTTAGTTTAGATGTAATTAATTATCGTATCGTTTATTTCCGTGAAAAAATTACGATGTTTTAAGATTTTGTGAAAGCATGTAAAAATTAGCACCTTCTAGTAGCGCTTTTCTATATTTAACGCTTCGCGGTTCTCATTAGTAGCAATTAAAATCATTTCACTGAGCACTTTTTACTCTAAGGATTTGAACGTGAAATATAGAATTTTAAAAATAGAAAAAGTTAATAAAATTGAATAAATTCTTTTTGCTCTGTTTATTTCTCAATTCCATATTAGTTTTTGCAAATATTATCAGTCACGTTAAATAAATTAAAACAAGCGAAATTAATGTTCGTCTATCATTTAACTGCAAAAGAAACTATTAAACGATCGTGGAAAATTCGTGCAATGAATTGCGAGTAAATACATACCGCCGCAGATTAAAGTCTGGAATTGCAACTGCATAAATGGCAATGATAATTAAGCAGAAAAATTCCAATTTATTTAAATTCATTTATACATGAGTAGAACAGGATGTACCATTATGTTTCATTAGAATACTTTCACTGTACGATTCATGGCTCGAATTGATGGAATGCGCATAAAAACGCGTTAAATTCATTTAGCAGTGTAAAAAGAAACGCACAGTAATGAGGAACGCCTTGATTTGTACTTTTAATTTAACTTTTACTTAAAGGTTACGATTAATTACGTATTGATCGGTATAAATATGTAATAAACAAATGAACGTTTAGAGACTTAATAATAATTACGTCACACATAAGCCACTTCTTTACATATCACGTATATATGTTTAGTACATGCAATTTTTAAGTGATTTATTAATGTTTCGATTAAAAATCAAACTAAGCAACGAAATGTCCGTATTGGCTGATTTATTCTAGACGCACTACTTGGAATCATACATAATGAAAAGAGATAAATCATTTACAAGCACGATCGCCATGAACAAAAATTCGAAAGAAAGTATTGATTTATCGAGCGGCGTGGAAAGAATTTATCAGAGGCCATCCCGTTTCCCCCCTGCATCCAAAAACAATTATATACAGATTCGCACCGCAAACGGAGACAAAAATCCCAAGAATCCCCAGTCGACGCGCCGGAATTTCCATCGTTCGCGGCAATAAGTCATTTTCTAATGGGATCTAAGCCTGATTAGCCGAAAGCAGCGAGTACAATGAGCGGCTCGCTCTCGCGCGGGGGCCGCCTCCTCTCCCATTCGAGCGAAATAATCGATCTCGCGCCGCCTCTCGATACTTTCACCCGACGGCGGCGCTGCACGAACGCCGGCTGCCCCGCACGTCTTTATTCAAATGAGACAAGCGCGCCCCGCGGAAAGTCGTCCAATTAAGCTTCCGCGAAACAAACGCGAGAATGTGCAGATCCGCCGCGAGGGAGAAAATCGAATAAATTCGAGGGCGAACCGCGAGTATCGGCAACAAATTGGGCCGACAGATTAGGTGGCGGCTGATAATTGTATCCCTGGAATATATATTAATAAGACGCGCGTCCAATCTCCTCGCGAAATGGAAACCCTACCGCTATAGCTGCCGGGTGGATTTTTTTTGTCAATCGGGCCGCGATCGACATTTATCTCGGGGAGTACGTAGACTTTCACCTCTCGGATTCGCATTCGATTCGGCGCGCGGATAGGCACGGCCGGGCGTCAAATGCCGCCTTTGAATCTCTCGCGGCTCTCACGTGCAGCACGCGATTCCTCGCGCGACTCTCTCGACTTGTAAATACCGTCGGGGGCCTGCTTGGCCGCGCCGACGTATTGCTCGGGCTTTCTTAATGGCGTCTTTTCTTTCCTCGAGTGCTCTATTAAGCTCTTGGACTCGTGTAATGTGTGTTGATTGGGATAATTAGCTGTGGGGTTGGAAATATCGATTGAATTCTGTTAGATTTGCAGAAATTATTAAATGAACATTTTATAATATACAAATCGTATGTATAACTTAGGACGAGTCTCCGGCCAAATAGGCGGTCCCTAAAGAGACCAGTCCAGTTACTCTGTCACATCATACTTTATCGACACGCTACGCTTCAATTGCAGTTTTTACTTTCCTTTTCGACAAGAAAGTTACTTATACTTTATTCATTTACGTCTGTAAATTTTAAAATAGAATCACAATTTGACAAATCAAATTCTCTCCCGCAACGCACGGACAGACACATCTTCACACCAACAATAATCAGAGCTGTTCATCCGTCTGTTTACCTCGCGCGTCTCGTTGCATTACATCCCGACTCTCCCGCGGTAACGTAAGCACTTGGAAGATTTTCCATTTTCATAAGCGCGCGGCTGAACTTTCGCTCTCGCGACGATAAGCGAACTATTCATCAGGCGCTCGCGCGCACATCCGCCTCGGTCCCGTCTCTCTCTCTCTCTCTCGCATAATCGCTCGCTCCTCCGCCGCGGGCTCTCTTCCTTTTGGGTTAAGTATCGGGAAAGCCCGATACACACGCACACGAATCGCCAACGGAAGCGCGGAGAGATTGATATAGACGTTTTTACTCGCGACTTGGCGCGCGACAGCCGTTAAAAGCTTCGGAGGCGACGACGCGGCTTCTTCGTTCGAATGCAGCGGATCGTTTCGTCGAGAGACGGCCGTTTCACGTCATGCAAATGAGCGCCGCGGCGATTGTCGTGAGAAACTTAGCCGGACCCGGTGTTTACCTTTTCTTTTTTTCGGGAGAGAAAGCCGCGCGCTCGATAATGATTTTACAGGGCCGGGATGAGAAAATTCACCTGTTTTTGAAAAGGTCCGGCACCTATACGGCTGCTTTCAAAAACGTGATATATTATACGCGGTACATAGCTGAAATTCTAATGTCATTTTAATTCAAATTACGCGCGGGGATTCCGCCCGAATCACCAGGCGTAATATTTAATCAAACTGAGCAGGCAGCGTACCCTTCTTCAATTAACCCAAATAAGCAATAATTTTCCGTTGCGCAACAAAACAAAGAATCACGAGGTATCAGCGAGCAAAGTCTCAGACAATTTTCTCCAAATAGCCAGATAATGACGAAACGAGCGGGTTTAAGTAGAAAGGGCGCGGCTTGGCCAGACGCACATTAATTTTTCGAGCCTCGTAAGATCCTTTTTCACGCAACAACAACAACAACAACGACGACGACGGCACGACTCTCCGACTGCGGTTTCTCCTAGAAAGGTCAGCAACCCATCGGCGAATCACCGTTAACTCCGCATCCCATACGTATAACGCAACGGTTCTCCGGGGCTATACGTAAAGGCGTCGGAAATCGAGCGGAGCATAAAGGGAGGATAAGCAATTATCGAGTCCGAGGACGAAGAAGCGCGGCCCGTCGTGGGCGGCGGCGCGTTTTCTTTCCTCCGAGCCGAGGTGAAAGTCACGTGTGCTCTCCGCTGCAACTTGCCGAGGCGCTTCTCCAGAAGTCCCGCCGCCCGTGTATGAACGCAAGAGGGAGAGAGAGAGATCGTGTGCGGGAAAACGTCATGTCAACGTCCGAAGCGATAGAGACTTTTTATGCGAGGCGAGCATGACTTTCGGCCTGATTGAGCAACTAGACAAGGGGCCGAGATCCTTTGCGTATGCGGGATCGCGGGGGAAATGTTTCGTTTCGCCGTGAAGACGAATAAGATCGTTTTTTTATTACCACAGAACCTAGCCAGTCTGCGTTTAAAATTTCGAGATATTTTTCTGGATCTAATGAGTTCAGAAAGAATCGGTAGACGATGAAAAATTAAAAATACGAAGCTCCTTTATTTAAAAGGTTGCTAAATCTTAGCTTAGCTTTCTCTCGAAACTCTCCTGCATGATTTAAAGCTACGCCTTTTAAACGCTTTCCAAATTATGCACCTATAACAAGTTAACGAATGCGTTATTTGCCCAAACGCCACTAATCGCCTCGGAATGATAAAAATCAGAGTCTCGTTAAAAGGCAACCGACAGCCGGGAAAAAGCGAGGGAGCAATTTTCCCAAATTATCGCGAAACTCAACGCGATCGATCGCGGCGGGTAATTGAATTATAGGCGGGGATAATCCGCCGGTGGAGAAGGATGGTCGACGCGGGTTACAGCGCCGCGTGACATAAGAAAAGAATCCGGGCGCTTTCTTTTCTCCGCGAACAATGCCGCGGTCGCGTAGGACGACGGGGCCTTTTTCTTTTTCTTGTTTCGAAGCAACGACAAAAGTGACGAGTTTGTATAGAAGCGACACGATCCGTGTCGCGACGATCACTTCATTCGGCGGAGATCGAAATTATATACGCCGCGGAACTAACGTCTTCTGAAAGCTGTTACAACTGGTTAATATTAATGCCTCGCGAGTGCGTTACTCCGAATACCGTGTCTCTCTGAATAATTCACTCTCTAATCTTCCATTATTAGATTCAATTCCAGATTGAGGCGCGAAGATATGCAATTAGGATCCTCGGAGCCGGTATTTATAATATCAATAGCGTCGTGTTTCACGAGAGTGATTCACGAAATTTCCATCTTAAAGAGCTCCTCTCTATGAAGTAGTTTTGCAATTCTCCTCATTCGCTGCACTGTTCGGTCGAACACAAAAAGTGGATATCACGATTTCTGACTTACGAGGCTCCCTAACGTACAGTACTTCCCCGGTAACAAGTAGCAATTACAGTACTCTTCTTTCCGCCGGGCAACAATGAAAGTACCACGTATCTCCGCGCGGATCGATAAGGATTTTCGTATATATGATGCGCGCGATTATTTCGACGGCCGCTTTCTTTTTTTTTCGTGGAAATGCATTTTTGCCCCGGCAGTTGCGCAACGATTTAACTTAATTTCTGCGTTGCGTATCTGATCGGGTCCGTCTCTTTTATTTTTTTTATTTTTGAGCCGTTATAAGGCAGATGTTTATCGATTTCCACGTAATCGTCGAGAGCGCATTTAAAGAAAGGCCGATCGTCCGCATGTTTATGGGTAGTTTCTAATTTAAGGCGAACCGAAATTTTGCGCGCGCGCGCCGCTTTTTCGCGTGTCCCCGCTCCTCGTTTATTAATGATATTTTAATGTATGCATTAACCGGACCCTAATGTATAATTTATAAGTAGCTTCGGCGCGGGCATTCGTGCCTTTAAGGCTTATACACTCGTAAACAATCTTTATTATTATGAATGTCTCGCGAGAGAGTTACACGTGGATATACCGGTTTGCAAAAATTTCGAAGAAGCTGCGTCTTCACTTTTTATAAGGAGGTCGCTGTCGTCGAAGCTAAGGAAAAATTGTCAGTAAAGCATCGACGGTTTCTTTTTAGATTACCGAACGGTTGTGTACCGCTCGACATAAGCCGAGGACCAAACTCGGATACTCTTTAACATCGATCTTTGGTCAAACAAAAGCAACCCGACGAAATCTAATCAAAGCAGAGTCCTTACCTCCCGATTAGGCTCGAATCAATCAGCCTCGCCGAGATATCGAACAGCGCAACAATACGTCGCTCTCCCGTCCCGAGTCGGGGGCGAGAGGTGAAACCTCGCAGAGATCATCCATCCGGAAGGAAAAAAAAAAAAGAAGAGCAGCAACGATCCCCCGGAGGACGGTCCGCTCATCGTCGTCGCGTAACGGCCGCCACGCCAGTTTCCGTATTGTTTGCTAATGAGGCGGCTGGCTGCCGTACTGCGGGGACTTACGTCAGAAGCGCGGCATAATGGAATGCGCGCGGCGCAGTCGATGATTATAACGGGGAAGCGGAGCCGAGATGCTGGCCTGGAGATTGCCCGGGATTTATTTCGAGAGGAGCCGCGAGGCTAAGGGGGGAATTTACGAGAGTCGCCGACTTGCTGTCTATTTCCAAGGGGTTATACGCGGCGACCCTTTTCCGAGTTCGAGCGTTTGAGTACGTGTGGAAAGGATGCTCCGCGCCGCATTGTGAAATGTTTAGTGCTCGTTGGAGGAGTTAATTCAATGTGTCGGCAAAAGTGCACGGAGGGAAATGCCCTGGTAAAAATTGCCTTGGTAGTCTGGTAAGGCGAATATACGGATGCCAAAATAAAAAAAAATACCGTACTTTGTAGGAAGATTTGCTGTAATTACAGTATGGTAATTTTATCGGTTTCTACTGAAACTTCGTAAATCGTTAGTTTTAATACTGTTTTATATATAAGTCTTAAATCACCAATTATTGTAAATTAATAGTTTTATCGGAAAGTACAAGTCTATTTACGTGTTCTTAATAAATCGCGCTCCCGTTACAAGCGATTTTTTTTAAAACATCGAGCTTCCGTTTCAAAAACATCTCCCACCGCGAAACTTTCTCTTTTGTACAAGCTGAAAAAACGATTGACGATGAATACGCCGACAAATGCTTTACATAGCGCTCTCCATCAAAAAAAGACTCCGCGAGACACGCAGGCACCTGACGTTATCCCCGGTTAAGCCACATTTAACCCGGCGGGTAAAAACTGCACGTATAAGCCGGTAGATGGACGAGATGCCGAGAAAAGTGAAAACGCGCTCTAAAAAGCGGGGAATCCTCGCGAGCAGTCGTGACCTCTCGCGTCTGCCGGCGCGTTAATCGCTCTCGACTGCGCGGAAAGAAGAAGAGAAGAAAAAAACAGTTTGTTTATATACAGTTCCATAGATCGAATAACGAATTGGATGATTGGCCGGGCGTTAAATCGCGGGACGAGCCGACTTTCTAGCCGCGGTCGGTGGGGGCGTATAATGGACGCGACCGCAAACTCGCCGTGGGTGGAGTTTTCTAACGATATTCGCCGGAATGAACGCGAGTTTAATTTGCCTTTGCTCCGCTTCCAGAGATATACGCGAGATTGCGCGCTCATTACTCCGGAGAGCGGTTTCGTTCTTGTTGTACGTATACTCTCTGGCGTTAAATATGCGCTTTATTGAGGATGCGGATCTATTATGCGCGTACCTGATGTGCGCTTTTTGCGCAAAATTACTTAATTCGGGCCGTAAAGCGGACTTTCGTGCTTTTGCGTGATTATTTCAAGTACGTTTCCTTGATGGATCCGTTCGCTTTTTTCTTAAAGTAGTTTTTAGAAAGAATGCGGAGTTCAATTAAGCGACTTTTTTCTTTCTCACGTAATTCATCCGCGGCATCTTCTTATCCTATTTTACGTTATGCAATACGGTACAAAGTAAATAAGGAAAAAGACTGCTGATAGTTCTGGACGAAACATTTTTCAACCATAGTTCGCATTAACGTCTCTTATACTCATTAGAGAGAATACTGCGGAGATTTTTGGTATTTAGATTTTGTGCGTTCAAAGCCGATTTAATCTCTCGAGTGACAAAATAAATAATTTATTGAATTTAAAATTTCTAATGAATGGTCAGAATTTCTTTTCGTTAAATCATTAAAATAATTCTAAATGGTAATTAGTTATCGAATTAAAATACCTATTAATTAGTGGAATAACTAATTACCTGTTTCGATTTTCTGCTAATTAAAAATCTAATCGTTTGGAATGCTGCTTTTTAAAAAAAAAAGGCTTATATGTTTCCGTCTTAAGCAACTATTTTAATGAATGGAACAAAGAATTTTATCTATGAAACTCCTAATTAATGTAAAACTACAGATGATTTCAAAGACTCACATTATTCAGGATGCATAAACCAAATGAAATCTTGTTGAAAAATGAGAAGGATGAAAGTGAAAAGTGAAATGAATGAATTACGATTTAGTAGAACTCTTTATACTAAAGACGGTTAATGAGGATCGATGCTTCTAATAAATTATATTTAAATTTTGACCCAAAAGAAATGTTAATATTGCTTAAATTTCATCATCTAAAGTTAATTATTAAAATTCTACTATTTGGATTATAACAAACTAAAGAAAACTTTCATTGTTCAAAACATAAACATGAGAAAGCACATAAAAATTTAATACATATAGTCATTAACTCTTCACCTTTCACAACTCTAATAAATATAAAATTTTCTTACTAAAATTATAATTACGTCGTTTATTCCCATAAATTAATGAAGAACGACGAAAGTTTTATTCCTAACCAAATTCCAAACAACAACAGCCGCGCGATCTAATCGAAACTACAACTTGAATCGAAGCACCGACTCCTAACTCCTAACGGCACCGTCCGACTCCCCGAGCCGTGAAACGCCATCCATCTAAAGAAAGCAGCGTACGACAGCCTCTCGAGCCGGCAATCCACTCGGCCCGTTCATCAAGCGGGCAAACACACATCCTCTCCCCCCCGAGTCCTCTAAGCACACCGGACAGCGTACACATATACCCGAAGGCGGCCGCGCCTCAGCGGTAGAAACGTCGACGCGTCTCGGCGCACGAAAGAAGAAAGTCGTGGCCTCGGGGCAGGAGACGCGCCTCGGCATTTTTTCGCGCGCTTCCCCGGGCGCGCGCTTCCGATTTCACTTCGATCATATTATTGTCGCTGCCGCGCGGCGCGACCGAGAGAGAAAGGAGAGAGACGCGCGCGCGCGCGGCGATCGTCTACGCGCCGACGCCGCGATGTCACGTCGGCGTGGGTCGGCGCGCTTTCAAAGCCGACAAACGAGGCTCTTCTTGCTTCGGGGCAAAAAGGACGGGAGACGGAACCCGAGCGCGATGCCAAGCCCGAGCGATATTGCCGATTGGGATCGGTGTTGGCGGGTATTAAGTCATTGCGCGGACGAGATCGAGGATGGCCTTTTTTGTGTCCTCATTGTCAGTTGAGCCGAGGGAAAAGTTGGACGTTCTGCTTTTCGCTAATGGCTTTTGCCGTACGGAACTGGATTGATTTTTTGGGAGGCCTAAAAATATGCGAAGAAAAAATGTTCTAGTAAAAATTACAATAGTACATTTTAATTTGATCGCAAACTGTATAAATTTTAAAAATTACCATGTTCCTAGTAAATTTTACATGTCTAAATATGAAAATTTATCATTGATGACCTCGTAAAATTTATTTTTACTAGAAAATTTTTCTCCGTGTACTCAAGAATATATCTGGTATTTTTCTGACACTAATTGAAACTAATTGTGTACTCAATATAAAGTTAAATCTACAGCTATCTCGTACTTGCTTATAATGGAGCGCACGTAGGTACAAGTTAAGATGAATGATCCGTCCAGTAACTTTGGGACACCAGAGAGATTAAATTGGAATTAGATTGATGTGCTCGTCCCGCATTGCGCACTTACGTTGACTATAGTGAAACGCGTTGCCTTGTTGGCACAACAACAAGCTCTCTCCGGTTCAACGGAGAATAGATCCGACACGGGTTCGGATCTTGTTCGACCGATTGAAATACATCCCGATAGATTATAGTTTTATATACTTGGTTGTTAGGCAATACTCTATTCGATATAATATTAACAGCTGAAAACAGAAGTGAATCTTATCTCGTGCATTGTTCCGTATACTTTTGTGTAATTATTCGTCGATTGTGCGGCAAGTTATGCGATACAGAATATTGTTAAAAGAAGAATAAAAATTTTTTATTCGATTTTTATTAGCCCAACTCGGCCGTAATCTGATTTTTACTATCTGCGCATTGATTTTTACGGTACTCGATAATATTACGGTTGCCGCTAATCGAATAATTAACCAGGGTTTTTAAATAGAGAAAGCAAATTAATAGACTCGAAAATGGTTAAAGAATAATTTGCGAGATGATTTAAATTCTAAAGTTCTCAAGTACGCGGAAGTAATCTGCTTATAATCCCACTTTTATAAAGTGAGAGTTATTTATCGCGATGAGGAAACGAACGGAATGAATTGGTAATTGATTCTTACTACTCAAAACCAATTCGACCGAGAATTCTCGTGGTTTTCGTGAATATTTTAAACGTTTCACTCAATAATAAGACTTATTTGAATTTAATCAGCGCCGCAACCGCAATTTAAATCGAATCCCAATTATTTTCCTGCCTGTGCTTTGGCGTAACAGTAATTGTGTTTTTTAAAAAAGTAATGATTTAATAATATATTCATTTATTTAAATAAATAATAAGTAAAAGCTTTTCACAAGTTATTAAAAATCCAAAAATACTTTTTTTTAAATAAAAATAAAACAAAAAACTTAACAACTGAATTACCGTAATCAAAGTGACAAAACTAAATAACGTGGGTCAAAAAACCGTAAGTAATTGATTACGTTATAAATATATACATTATACGCATTAGAAACAGTCTCTAAAAAAGGGTTTGACTTAATAAGCTTACGGTGTGACCCAAACCCGAAAGAAGGAGGAAAATATGAATCGATCAATCGCAATGCAAACGTAGACTCCAGTAATTTTTCTCGGCGGATGAAAAATTGCCATGACAATCAAATTTGATAATCGGCCCCTCGAGGTGTCGTACGCTTAAAAGTACGCGGTCCGAATTAATAAGCTCTCTGTAATTATACCCGATACCTTCTTAAGGCGATCGTTAGCAGTGAAAACGATTTTTCAATTTCATGCGATATTTTCTTAATCACCACTGGTGAAAGTGACCCGAACGAAAGCGACCACCCGTGCGAGGGGAGAAAAAAAACTGGCTGGCATAAAAAAAAAAGAGATGAAAAACTGAATTGAAATGCTGGGCTTGAGTCGAATCCTTCGTAAAAATTGGCAGTTATTGTTTTTAATTTTGTTAAAAAAATTTTAAGCGTGCTGTTGTTCGTGCACATACGGATCGTACACTTGAACGTGTGCTAGATTCTGCGCATTTAATATGTATACAATTTTAAACAAACCAATACCAAATTTTAGATATTTCAATCTATTTATTTATTAATACTTAATTAAATTGATATAGCATTTTTTAAACAAACTCTAATTTTTATTGTCTTCAAAGAGTTTAAATGTTTTTTTTTTTTTTTTTTTTTAGAATGTAATTACTCAAAAATTCGGTAAAAGGTGCTAAATGACGTAACCTCGTTTTTAAGACGTATCAATTAAAAAAGCAACTAAAAAAATGTATATGATATTGACTACGTGACTAATTTAACACTGATAAATTGTTTCCCCATCCATTCAAAGGAATAAAGTTGTTTACGAAAACTTTAAAAATAAAATACTAAAAGATAGAAAAAAATTAATCAATTATACGTAATAGAAAATATAATTTTTAAAATAATTTTAGACCTATTACCCATTTCAAAATATTTCAAGTGTTGCTGCAAGTACATATATGTACTTTAAACGATGACTTTTTAATTAAATATCAATTTTCATTTGGCTATAATTGGTTGAAAAAAGCAAACTCGTAATTATCAATCGAGATTTAAAATTACTGGACTTTCAATTTCAAACTGTTTTTTAGCTGACATATCAAAGTTTGATTTACGAAATAAAAAAAAATCTGTCAATTTTCATAGTAACGCAATGAAAATATAATAATTAAAGCCGAGTATAAATGTCGTTCCTACAATTACAAAGAAACAAGATAACTTTCAAAATCATAAATCTCCTTCTAACAAACTTTCTTTTTTTATTCGTCATTTCACTCGATCATAAAAAAGTTCTGCTCGCGATTCCCAAAATCAATCACTTCCTCGCAAAATCTCTTGTCACCAAAAATCCCGCTCGATTATCGGGAGAAATCGAGCCTCTCGTCGAGTTCGCGCGTCTTTCATCCAGCACACATTACCTATAAACTCGTCGCGAGCATTTAAGCACTCTATAATGCGGAAGAAGAAGAAGCAGAAGAAGCGCGACGATACTTTCACAAAATTCAAATGCTCTTCCCGTCTCGGCTCGGGGTCGTGTTTTTTTTTATCTTTTTTACAACGCACTTCGACGCCGCACTTGACATTTTCGCGCACATCATCGCAGAAACACGCTGTCCGTACGTATACGAGAATACTTGGAATCGCGCGGCGGCAAAAGTTCCTTGTCGCTTTCTAACACTCGGGCGAATCACTCACTGTCACTTTTTCTGCCGCCGCACTTTATGTGTGATCGGGCGTCCCATCATGCTTGCGAGACGATCGGGGATGATAGGGCTATGTATGTGAACTCACTATTGGATTTTGAAATTCGGAATCTACGCCCGACACCACTTAAACTAATTTTGGCGAAGCGAAAGTTTTGTGCGAGGACACCGCTGCGAATTTTGTAAATTAAGTAATTTTTTAGCGTGACTTACAATTGAATCGAGCTAAGATAACAAGCTAGGAACAAAAGCGTCTTCCTTGACCCATTTAATTGTTCGATTAAATAAGAAAAAAAAGAAGCCCGCGAGATACGAGCGTAATCTTGATGCGCGGCGAAAACAGAGCGATAAATTCCCCTCTTACAATCGTAAGTTATAACTTTCGCGCTCGATCGGCCCCGAAAAAGAAGCTCCCAAAGAAAGAGAGAGAGAGAGAGAAAGTGGCCTTTGGCTGCAGAAGCGAGGAGAGGATATTCGTACTCACCGAGCGCATGATGCTGTCTGTGCCTCGAGCTGGCGCTGCTCCTCGCTTTTACTGGCGCTCACCGCGGGATCTCGGAGGCGCTTCTTCTCGCGCTCTCGGGGAGCTCTTTCTCCGAGGCGAGCGAGCGACGCCGAGGAAAGGTGGGGCCGAGGCGAGACTCGAGGGGGGTCGGCCGCCGCCAAAGCCGCGCCGGTTTTTCGCCGCCGGACCCCAAAGTCGAGGGGTTTCAATTTCCTCGGAGAGGAAGGTGCTGTTGGGCTCGTCGCGAACTTTTAGGATTTGCGCGGTATTTACGATGCGCCCGCGACGGAGGTAAAAGGTATATCCCGAGTGAGGATTTAGAGATGGTATCTGCACGTGGTTATTGCTGCCTTTGGGGATTTCAATGACAAATGCGCCATTGCATTCTGCGGGTAAATTCAATAAGCGCTTTTTGCGCTCGGAGAGATTTGAAATTTATCTGAATGCAATATCGTTTATGTGCGATCGTGACTTTTATTATCGACGCTAATAATGTATGAAGTAAAAATATTAAGCGTTATTTAGTTAAGATTAGAATTTAGGAGCTTGAACTGAATTTGCAAATGCGTCTGATGTCGGTTTAAGCATTAAACGAAGTCACGTTTATATTCACTCTCACCTACGGAATATAATTCATATCTAACATATTTCTGCTGCATCGACATTTTGAAATTCACAACTTAGAAATTCAAATTCTATTCTACTACTGATATTTTAAAAAAGAAAAGTGAATCTTCGCAAAAAGAATTCCGTTCAAAAAGACTATAAACATTCAAATTATTCGAACGTTCCTGCAGTCGATTCTCAAACGTGACCCGAACCGTTAAAGCACAAAGTCTTTAAGTCCCACGCTACACACGAGAGCTGCACGGCCGAAAACAAAGGATTCATATCGATAAAAAAATACAGTACACAAACAAAAGGAAGCTCCCGCCGATAATAAAAAGCTTCCACCCAAAAAAACGAGACTAGACAGCATGCAGCAACTCGGAAGGCGACCCCCGTGAAACGCCGAGCGCAACAATGCACAAAGCAACGGCACGCGCGCCTCCGTAACTTTTTTTCGTAACACCTTATTACCGGGGCAATGGCCCGAGTAGCGGCCGCGTTAAAGCGCTTTTCAAGTGCGTCGGCGTCTCATTGCCGTCGAGACTTGCCTGCCGCGGCGATGCGCACAACGGACGTGCGAGTCGAACCCGATGGAAAGCAAGTGTATCGGGAAGTCTCCTCGGTGCTCGAGAGGAGAAAGAGAGACGGGGCTTGTAACCAATGTCGAACGTGCAATCGCGAGTGGCGAGAGGCTCGGATTTATTCGCCGCGGCACCGGGGATCCTCCGTCGTTAAACTGTCAAATTGAGATACAACCGCGGCTCGCTCGCGGAGTAACAATAAAACGACGAGGGAGTCTGACCTTTTTTTTCTGGAGTTTGTAGCCGTTTGGCGAGGGGATTTTGCTGTTCTCACAGGCTTACTGAGATCGGGAGATATGAAAGTTCGACGAGGGAATTTCTATTAAAGGGCGATAAAGCGCGGCGGCTTTACCGACCCGCACGTGAAATTCGATTTGGTTATGAAAAAGGGTTAAGTAAAAATCGTGGGATGTTGGCGGTGCTGGAAGTAAACGCCTTTTGCTACTGTTTTGGATAGAAATCTTTGATGCTTTTATATAAGATTGTTGAAATTCACGGCGATAATAATTATTATTTTGAGAATACTAACGCTCCTTTAAAGACCCTTTAAAATAATCTCTTCGTCTAATATAAAATAATTTAGTTAATTAGTTTGTTACTAAAACAAGATTCTTGAAGAAAAAACTGTTTTTCGGTAAAGAACATTTTAACGTGCAATTTTATTTTTTACGTTTATTTAACGTCATGCACACTTAAAAATTCAGGACGCAAATTAAAAAGTTCTAAAAAACCGTTTCCTTTCATTCCTTTTTTTACGATAGCTTTGATATAAAACGGTTACGTTTTCATGCTCGATTTATGCGGCTATTACGGTTCGTGCATCCTCTTATAGATTCATATCTCGAATGCTAATAACTGCCGGTGATCTTCGCAGTGTAACAGAAGAAGCCTATGAAATATTATACATCCAGCAACGCGCGACGTTTCTACTGCAGCCCGTGTCGTCCAATAGAAATCAAATAGTTTTCTCGCGGTAAGAAATCATGCTCGAATGTCAAAAAATCGTATTTCGGTGGCTATTAACTATATTATCGTGTTATATAAAACTTGAAGAATTTCATCATTTATCGGAAAAATGTAATTAACTGACGCTTGAAGAAAAATTTAAATAATTTCTAAAAGACCTTTGTTAACATTGATATTCATTTGCGGTAAGAATTCGCATCGCCGTAAATAATTGTTCGATTTTCATAAAGTTATAATGATAGAAAAAAAATTAATGAATTATGCTAATTTTGTCACTTCGGGTTTCTTCTCGGCTCGTTGATAAATTTTTCTGGAGAAAACGCAGCTTTACGGCTGATGGCTTAGCTGCAGGCAACTTATTTCATTCGAACACGTTGCCAAGAGATTTTTAATGCTTCCAGAACATTGCTATGATTCTACGATTATATACGAGAAACTAAAAGTTTTGTCACGAATGACTGGTAATAATTATTTTCTAAATTATAGGAAAGCGCGGGTAAAAATTCCTCTGGGCTTTTTTATAACGGCTTTATAATGGCTTATTGAAAGCCGCGAATACGAGAAGAGAGATAATTATTGTAACATTTAATTTAATTATAGCGCCGCTTGAAAGACGCGCTCCTACGATAATGAAGATATTAAGAATATTGAAGAAAAATCAATTTATGTGTTTTTCTCTTCTCATACCGTTTGGGCATTTTTTCTTACAATTTACTAATTATGATATGATAATATTAGTAAAAAATAATTTATCGCTTATTATGCACATTTTTCAACAAATTTTCTTATCCAGATAATTAGGTTTATATCCTTTTATAATTATACAGTCAAGTAGATGAAATTATTTATTATAATTATTGTATTTCTTATATACTTTTTGGGAAGCTGTATACATTTTTAAAAACTCGCAGTCTTTTTTCTTATAATTAAACGTTTGCGTCTTAAAAATATATTGCAAAATAATGATCAAAAGAAGTCATGCGGTAGAATCGGTGTCAGCATTATAAATCAAGTAACCTTTTCATTAATTCTTTATAACGCCTGGAGAAATATGAATTTAAAGATATTGTCACGTATGACGCGCGTCAAAGGGTGTCTAATTAGCAGCGACAGCGAATAAAACCCATGCCACTTTTTTTGGAGTCCCCCCAATTTTATATAGAATGTAAGAATATTTTTATGAAAAAAAATATTTTCAAAAACTTAGACAAATATCTCAAAATTATTTTAGACTGAACAGGACACCATTTTATATTTACACCAATGTACTTGTCGATATTAATCAACGCTTGTTCAACCTATTTTTTTCAACATTGCTTGATTCAAATTTCCTTTTGTCAGCTTCATTAAAGATTCAAACTTCTGAAACAGAAAATAAATTTAAATAATCAGAATACTCCAAACGTTTGAAAATTGTTTCTTTTAAATATTTGAAAGAACTTTGAGAGCGATAATCTTTACGGAATTTCAAATACGTTTCAAAAAGTATCATTTATATAATTATTTTTTCCGCATCGCGGTCCACAAAAAAAGATGTAGCATACATATCATTCCATATTTAAAATTCACCTTTAGCGTCCTAGTAAATTTCCAAATATCTCTGATCTCCCATCTACTCGATTAGAATCGAAGAAGATACATCACTTGGCCAATTAAAGGCCAACCTGTGCCGGTAGTTTCTCCTGTTACCTCGCACACACAGAGACACACACACACACATAGAGAGAGATCGCGACTTTTCTTGAATGAACGTTCCAGTCATTCAGCAGCGATTTCGTTTCCTCTTCTCCTGCTTTTTTTACGACTCTTGGCGGCTTGTCGTCCTTCTTTGCGCGCCTGTAAATTAGCGCACTTTCGCAATCGTACGCCACATAATGACAACGGAACTCTCAGAGTGATTATTGTCGTTTTGCGCAGAATGCGCATTACGCATTTCGATGCTTGCAAGGATTTGACAACTTTACCGGAAACGTAGTTCAATGTTTTTATAAGAGAAGAAATTTTCTTTGTTTTTATTAATTATTGAACTTTTCCGTGTTAAACAGGCTTTTTATGGTTTTTTCATTAATCTTTCAATTTACGCTTTGTTATTATACGTGTTAATAAACTTGACTTATTTTAATAAAACTGGTCTACAAGCATGTCAATTTTAATAATTTATAAATTAATTAAAATAGTTTTGTAAAAAACTTCTAAGAATTTTGATAAATAATTAGTCATTTTTTATTTACAACTTTCAATTTCCAATGAATGAGCGGCAGATCTTTTGCAAATATAGTGGATCTATATATTTTGCTACGCTAAAGCATTGATTTGTTATTTTCTTCACTTGTAGATCGATTCTCTGGTTCTGGAAAAAAACAAACAGCATACCTTCGCCAAATCTTCACACGATATCCATGTAGCTATCAGATATTTTGATTGGACTTTGTTATTCTATACATACATCTATATTAAGGAACTATTCCACTGAAAAAGATTAATTTAATAAAAAGTAGACAAGTATATGATGAGATTTTAGTGCAAAACAACTTGTCGTAACAATTAAATTATTTTTAACTCTCGCATCCAGTCATCGATTGCTCTTATCTTTTAATGCTTCCTTTGAAATTCTCAGCATAAAAATGTCTTCTTCGTTCAAAATGAAAAAACAGTGAAAGTTTTAACGAGCACATTGGTATTATGGCGCATAAGAAGCACCGTATTTATGCATCTTTAAATATTTCGATAGTGAAAATTTTAAAACGAGTGACAGTGTTTCTAGGATGAGTTACGCATGTTTTACGTATTCAAGAACTTTCCTTTAATGCTAATTTTAAAGCCACACAAGCCAAGTCCAAATATGTCTTTCAAACTAAAGGAGCATTGTCAATACGTACGAGCTATAAGCGTCAATTTGCGATGGTGTTTGTGGATGAAAGTTTCGAACATTCTGCGAAAAAGAAATTATTGACACTCCACTGTCTACCGAAGACGTCAATAATACTTTTAATTTTGCTAATTAACGTGACGTATGAAGTAGCTACTAAAATTGTATATATTTTTAAGTTTTTAAGTGTTCAGTGTATTACGGTGTATTATTTAACAGCAAGCGTGATTTTTTGCATTTATGTATTTATCAATTTTATATACACAGACAAAATTTTTTATTCAAAATTACCGTGAAAATGATGATAATCTCGGGGCGAGGTTGTCGTATTTGAATTTTTAATTGTACGATGACATCAAATTTTATTAGTTTTTACATCGAAATTTTATCATGCTAGCATGGTAAAATTTTATTCTACTACAAATTCGTATGATATTTACATAATAAATGATTTTTATCGCTGCTGTATATAAATTTTTACCATGAAAAACCTCTTAATTCAATTTTCAGTGTAACAAAAAATGTTAACATATACTTTATTGATAAATGGAAAATTATTAAATATAATTTATTTATTATATTTTATTATCACTGATTTGAAAATTTACTGTATTTAATTCGATTTTGAGTAAATATAAATACGATTCTGACATTACTAGGATTGAGTAATAATTTTTACCGTGATGTCACGTTAAAATTTTATCTGATTTCAAATAATTTTTTTGAGAAGGGAGTCCTACTCCACGATTATCATGGTTTTCATGGTAATTTTGAATAGAAAATTTTGTCTGTGTAGAATTGAAACTTTTATGAATATTCGTTGCGCACGTCTTGTTTCAATATGATTTATTCTTAGAAAAGATCTTTAGAAATTTCTTTCTTTGGCATAGATTACGGAAAACTGGATTCTCTTTCCTTCAAGCATTATTATTCTTTCAAATGAAGGTAAATTAAGAAAAGCTTTTGACTCATCCCTTAGCTTAAGCGTTATTAAAAGCTTTCAATATTAATCTTTTATAAGTTACTCTTTAATAAATTCCTCAGGTCAATATAAAAAACCGCTGCCAATTCATTATTAATAACTGCGTAAGTTTTTCTGAAAAAATTTACTTATAATATTCTGTCATTGCTACTTCTGCGAAAACTTATTAATGTTATCTTTTCTTTTTCATCTTGATCATTTTTATTTTATTTTAAATTTTAGAAAATGTTTGCCGACACGGAAAAAACTTGCTTACTATCACACTTAAAATTAATGAACTTAAGAAAAAAAGTGGTTTTCTTTGAATATTAAAAAAATGTTTTAATTCTTATAAAATAAAATAAAATTTTATTTTCATAATTTTAATTCAGGTAAGGCAAGGATCAGAAAAGTTTTGCACCCCTAAAAAGCGTATTTATTTCTTAAACCTACAGATTTTTAATTTCATATTAGTCCCTTAATCTTATTATTCAGTTCAGATTGGTCGCTCCTGATTGGCCGGTGCAGTCAACCGGAAAGCCACGCCCGCCTTCGAGTGTGTATAAAAGCGCCCGTCAGTCAACTCCCGGTCAGCTGAGTAGTTGCTCTGACAGAGTGCAGAACAACTAGCCAAGATGGATCTCTTCAGAAGAGTTCTGTCTATGCTCGACGTTTACAAGCCAGGCATCAACTTCGTCAAAGAACTGCCTATCGAAATATCACAGATGATATTTTCCAAACTGGACACTCAATCATTACTGAAAGCTTCATTAGTCTCTCGACAATGGCTATCTATTATCAAATCATCTTCTCAGCTACGACAACGCGTCCGCCGACATATACGCCGCAAAATTCGCAAGCTTACCAATACCGTACTACCACCTATCAAAAACCTCCATAAACCCAAATTATCTCTTCCGCCAACCGTTGCACTGCAACCTATGCAAAGTCTGCATAATCCCAGACCACCCCTTCGACAAACCAAATATCCTTGCCTAAAATTGTACTCAATAATATTATGCGACCAAACATTAAATAACTCTTTCCAAAAACTGAAAAGCTTGAATAAAAAAACCACATGTCTTGATTTTAAGTATTTATTAGTTGTTAGTTAGAAATAAATAGTATTTAGTTAATATTAGATTGTGACACATGATGGCCGGCCATCTGCAAGATGTTTAATTGAAAATTTTGCTAAATTATTTTATTGTTGTAGATTTACATGGATGCTAACAAGGAGAGTCACTTTGCTGTCATCCCCTTATCACCCAAAATTTTGCTCCCTCTTAGAGAAGCATTGTGATAGTAATTTTTGGAGTTGGTATTTTAAGGTGTCAGGAACAAGAATAAATGGATTTTGAAAAATTTATGTATGGATGTATGTGTGTGTGTGTGTGTG
>UCOL01001174.1:0-41331 GCA_900474335.1 Ormyrus nitidulus
CACGGCGGGCGGTACTTCAGATCTTACAGCGTCTCATTAGTCAATAGTACGTTTTACCTTGTGATGCGAAAGTTTAGAAAACCACGGCCTGTGATGAATTTATATATAGTTTTAAGTACTCGTGTTGTTCCAACTTTAGCTTTAAGTTTCTTAACTTGCGTGCTTTCTTGTACCGGATTTAGCGAAATAATTCTAATATTCAGGTACTATTCAGGTACATTCAGGTAACTTCTGAATTTAGGTTGCCATATCAGGGCCTCGTGTAATACACCGCAACCCGCCTTATTAGGCCCTTACGAAAATTCTGAAAAGGCCCTTACGTACACTTAGGGCAACCCTAAAATTTTTCTGATCGGGTTGCTTCACCTATAAAGTGGGTATGTTTATAACAATAGTACATTGTGCAACAAGGGAAGAAACTAAACGAGGTACGAAAATTAAACGATTATAAAAAAATTTGTTTTTGAAATACATCTTTTGCGTATTTTCCAAATATTGATTACTATATCATTGAAAATGTTATTATTTAAATTTAAGCGAAATAAATAAAAGTCAAAATCATAAATAAATTAAACGAATTTCAGAAATGTAAAACGTATAACATTTAAAGCAAATAATAATTTCACATTGAAAAATAAAGATTATTTTAGCGTTTGTTCAATTTTCTCACCTTTCGAAAAATTTTTATTATTTCTGGCGCTTCGCTCTCGAAAAAATATAAAAATTAATATAAACAAGTATTACTTTTTTGATATTAAAAAAGTAAAAATCGGATTTACTTTTCAGATGTCGTCTATGAAAGCGTACAGGGAAACATTTTCCAAAATTTTTGAAAGCCTTTGCCTATTACTCATTGTCCCCAGCATGAGTGAAGTGCACTCCGACGAATCGTCTTTTAGTATGTGCCTTTTTCGTAACCAAGCCATATGTCAAAATATCACGTTGGCTGGTCATTGTCCTTTTTATTTTGTTGCTTAATCAAACTCGAGAGCTTGAGCGATGCGACAGTCTTTTAATATAAAGACAATATTAGGAAAATATTTATTACGTCGGTAAAATTACTAATATTTTCTAAACTATATAATAAAAATCAAATAAATTTAGTAAGATTAATTTTTATGTAAGAGGGATAATATTATATCTTACTTAAGTATTACATAAAGTTTTATTCTATTAATTTATTATAATTTAAATAGTGATTTTAAATGTAACCGTTTATATTAAAGTCAAAACATATTATGTTTTACTGTTTAACTCTCGTGATAATTAAAAATATTTGCATTCATCATTAATTTATAATATAGTTTTGGCTTAGAGTGAATTTCCATTCACGACTCGCGATCTGCAAACAACTATTCTAGACTTAAACCCGATGATTGAAGCGTTTCTGTATGGAGCTCTTGCTTTGGGTGTCGAGCGCTTCTATCTTTGCGCAGCTTATTTGTTTTTGTTTTAGCAGCGTCGTCTTGGGAATATAGAACACGGCAGATGAAACGCAACGTGTTGCGGTGTTCTTCAAAAGGGGTCCACGGAATTATGTGAAGCGGCGCAAAACCTACTGGTTTGTAGGTGAATTATTTACTGCTGCTGTGTGCAGCGCGATTAAATGTTCAAATAAATTATAGTTTCTGGTTTCGAGTTCAAAGATGTTAATTAAATAATGAAAAAAATTACTATTTTATGGAAAGATCAATATTTCCGTTGGTAACGTATATTTACGTTTTTGTATTATTATGCAAGTTCTTTCCGCTGTGACCTCAGTTAAATTAAGATTACGAGATTTATCGAAAACGGCTATCTGCGTGGAAAGAACGCAACGGGGAATTAGCCGCTAAAATTTCTCCTCTCGAAATTTCTGTTCGGAATGGAAAAAAAAACTCGCTTAATGACTTGTTAATTACATTTTAAATACTATCCCGTGTATACACCAAACTTGTTATTCCAAAATGACCAAAAGCTACGATACACCTCGAATCAGCGGCGCAAAAAATCACCGTAATTTCCCGCTTTACGTTTATTTGCCACCGAAAATTTCGCCCGCACCGCAAAAAAAAAAAAAAAAAAAACTGGGATATAAATCGGTTTTCCCCGCTGCAAAGAAACTTCCCTCGTTTCAAAATTCCAAATTCGAAGAGCGTCTACTACCCCTTTCCGCCCTGCTCCCCCGGGTGTGCAGGCGCGGAGAGCAAAAAAATTCTCAATTTCTATTTCTTAAAACCCGGCGCGCGTCACCTTCTCGCGCAGCCATTTTCTCAGAGGAGGTGTGCACGCGTGCGAGAACGCGAGGCGCATGAAAAGCGCGAGAATCGTCGGGAGAGGGACGGAAATTCGACGCGTCGCATTAGGCATTGAAGGCGTTTTGGGCGCGCGATACGCGCGACGGGGGAGGGGGGAGGGTCGAGTTTTTTGCGATCGTTCGTTTCTCGTTCGGTTGCGTCGGGGAATTTTATGCGAATGCGCTCCCCGCGCGCGTCCCTTTTTTTTTTATTCCTTCTCGTCGCCGCTCCGCTGTTTTCTTCCCTCCTCGGCTTTTCTCGTCGTCTCCACTCTTCGCGAGAGCTCCTTTTTTTCACCCCGCAATCGGGGGTGGAAATTTTTTCTTCCACCTCCCCCCGCAGCGGTGCGGGATTTATTTCGAGCGCTGCACTTTTGCTCCGGCGAATTTTCTACATACAATTCCGCTCTCCTCCCCCCCCTTAACCTTCTTTCTTTTTTTTTTGCTCTCTTTGCTAACCTGCCGTTTGGGAAAAAGCGAGAAAGAGCATCCGCGGGGAATGCGTTGACTCGTGCATCGCTCTTTTATACTGAATTTTAATTACGGTAAATATGGCGCTCTTTCTCCCTCCTCGGCTTTGATTTTTCTTTCGAGCCCGTAATGTTAAACTCGTGCTTCTTTTATTGCTTTTTATACTTTTTTTTCGAAATCCATGAGCCGGCGAGCGCCTTCAATGCAATTTCGCCTCGTTCGCAGCTGGATAAATATAATTGCAATTATGAGCTTATACTCTTGAGACTTTCATTGAAGCTGCCTCTGTGAAAATTATCACAGAAATGATTGAATGAAGGAACAGGGCGACGGTTCCGATATCGTTGCTGATTTCGTTTTGGCGAACCGAATAATGGATTGATCCTTTTTTTTGCGCAAAATTCTCGAATGAATTTCTTTTGAAAATGTAGAAACAATTGCTCGTTATTTTTTCAAAATATAAATGTGATGTCATTTTATTTATGGAAACAATAGTTTTACGTTACGAAAGAATTTAATTTGAAAGTAACTTTTAAAAGAATTGAGCATCAGTCATTTATTTCAAAAAGAAATAAATGTAAGTTCATCTAACTCAGAAAAAACGAGGTTACTTTGAAAGGCAACCTTATTGCTTTGAGAGAAAAGTGTTTCAAAGCTTTAGAGATGAATAGTTCAAGTTCAAAATGTGTTTCTATATATGATGAATGTCAGGATACTAAAATATACCCGAAGCTTTTGCTTTGAAATAGCAATATAGGTGAATTTACTTTTAACTTGTATTTTTAAGATTTATTATTGTGAAAGAATTGCATGAAATTGAATGAAAATTTTTCTCTTTCAGTACGATATACATCAAAATTATAATCTGTGAAGATATCAAATCGCAGAATATGAGAGCTATCTATTATAGCTCGGAAGAAAAAATTATCTGCGATTGCAAGAACTACAGCAATCAACGAAGCAGATTACATTCTTGCAGAGTACTTGAATGTATACATCGATTAAAATGATTTCGTGATAATGCGATATCATTAATCAAAAATAATATTTAATAAACATTTCTTTATCGGTGCAGAAAACGAATGTTTTATTGCCAATAATTGTCACCGATTTTGAAATAATTTAAATTACTTCATTGACTGAGATTAGTTTTGGACCTCATGTGAGGCGGTTCAGCTGTTATGTAAATTAAAATACGATCAATCCTATTAGTTCAACTATATTCATTCTTTATTATAAAATTTGAGCAAGGGAAACGAATTACTAGTATAATTACTAATATAATTATATGACTATATAAAAATTGAGCTTATTAAATTTACTGTGACTAAATGATTTAGTATACTTAAAAGCAAAATTGATATTTAGCGAAGCCTAATTCAGCCTAATTCAGTTATGAAATATGACAGTTTACCATACAATCTACGTGCAGTATTAATTATCTATTCGATGAAATGTTCCATCGAAATTTACGTATTCTAGTGACATGTATTTCATTAAAATTATCAGTACTAATTTTAATAAAACTCAGTGAAATTATTTTTGGAAAATCGAAACAATCTATGATAATTATTTGATCTTTTTTAAAAATCGTATAGTCAAATTATATACCACGTGCATCGAATGCACTGACAATTGATTCTGTATGCTTCGAAGCTTGTTTATTTAAATCCAACGTTTACTTTTACATAATCCCGCTTATCTGGTAACGGTGCACTTCAAAGCTCAAAGAATTCGTGCAAGAAGTTTATCGACGAGTATTCTTTTAGCGCAATAAAACATCTTCGAATCGATAATTACGCAACGCGTGCAAGTATAGCGCGCTTTATCGCGCAAACTCGGAGCGCCGGCCACCGACGCGTCGCTAGACAAAACGTCCCGGCTTCCGGAGCAGCTGGCGGCGGCCTTTGGGCTCATTAACGCGCCCTGCGAAAAGATATTTACATTAGCGAGGAGAGCGGAAGGGACACTGGGCCGCGATTACAAGCAGCGAAGAGGGAGACAAAGAGAGGGGCGAACAACACGCGAGTCAAATTCAGTCATTTAACTTCGTTAAGTATGCTAAAATCAGAGGAACGACTGTTTGAGAAGGTATAAAGATCCGCGAAAGAGGGAGAGAGACAGAGAGAGAGAGAGGAGCAGAGGGGCCGAGCTTTCGGCCGCGTATTTCAAGATTTGCAAAATTTACATTCTTTACTTTCCAGCAGAATTTCAATGTAAATTTTCCATTGAAATTCAACTCGGAGGGGAGAATAAAAAGTACGCGTACACATATATATATGTATACGCGACGAGGATCTTCAGGCAGCAGCATTCGTTCTCGCATCGCTTTTCTAACGGAAGTCAGCCGCATGGTTTCGCCTTCGCGGAAAATGCTAGCGAGAGAGCGAGATAAAGCGAGCGGAGGCGGCGGAGATAACGAAATAAGCGCGCGCGCGACGCTGATAGGAGACAAAAAAAAAGAAAACGAAATAAGAGGCGCCGGGCGCCAGTCTCGGGAGGAAGAAAAGACCTCCTCCTGCTCCCGAGGCTCGTCTTTAATAATTAAATACTTTTGGGAGATAGACTGCTCGCGAATCGCGCCGAGAGCCGACAAGCGTTTCAGGGGAGCTCGCTTTGCTCCCGTCTCGATGATATCTCGCGTGTCGCACCTCTCTCTCTTTGTTGAACCGATGAAAATTTATGCACCACCGGCACATCGAGAGGGCCGTTTCGCATCTCAAAGCGTCCAATTATTCCACGGCGAACGAGGCAGTGATTGAAAATTTTTTTTTTCTATTCGTCCAATTCCTTTTTTTACGCGCGTATTTTCGATCTATTTGGGGGGATGGTTTTGGAATGGCTGCAGAATAGCTTTACAACGGCGTTTCGCTGGAAAATGTTTAGCTAGCGAACTGCTCCGGTATCGCGCGCGATTCGAAGTATGTATTTTTAAAATAGCCGCACAATGGCTTTTCGGTTGAAAATGTTCAGTTAGCGGGCTGCTTGAGTACTGCGCGCATTTTGAAGTACGCATTTTCGCGCGGAATACCAAAAATAAATGCGTAAAATTCTATATATCGTGCCGGGTCTAGGAAACATTATAATTTTTAGAAGAAGTTAGTCATGACATTCAGCTCTGGAATGCATGATTCATTCATTGGATTAAGTTGTATTTTAGAACACATAATCTTATCTTTGCATCTTACGATACTTAAGCGTGACAAAAACGTGATCTAAAACTTCAGTGAATTCTGTACTGCTTCCGCTTAAGCTCATTTCGTTACGTAATAGTATTATGTTTTTGAACTCTACATTCTTTTCTCTACAGTTCGGTGATAAATTCTGAAAGCCTTTTTTTTTTTAATTTTTGGCACGTAAATGCATGCGTGCATATACCTGAGTCTTTCAGGAATGTTTTAATTAAATTTTTCAATACCTGTTTGGCATTAACTTTGCAAAAAGGGATTAAATTTTGCAATTTATTATATTGTATTGTATTGTATTGTAATAAATTTATTGTATAATATATACCAATATGGTCAGCATTATACGCAGGTCTGCATTTGCAATTTTAAGGTAGGCTATGTAAACTGAAAATGTATGCAGTCCTTGTTCCTAATAAGACCAATAATTCTAATGAGCTTGCTAGTAGTATAATTGCTTGCTTATACGCATTTATTTAGAATAAAGAAGATTGATGCTGACAGTCGTAAATTTATTTAATCTGCATAGAAAGTTATTATTCCTGAATATTTTCAAAGTGTTAATCATTTACAAAACAGTATAATATCCACCTTTAGCTTCATTTAAGATTACACATTTAGTATGAAAGGTAGTAAACAGTAGAATTTTAAAAGTTACATGTAAATTTTTTGAATTTTTGAGTTATGGATAATGCATTTACAATTAATTTATTGGGTTTACATTTGCCTTAAATAGGCGAATAATAATTCTTGAAGGTTCATTTATGAAAAAAATTATTCGAACCAACCCAGACATTTGGGGCACCTGTATAAATTTGCGCGTTGATACATGTACAGTCAATCTCCAATTAAAAGATAACGATGGATTATTGATTACATTTTCGGCTGCCGGGGCCAGTTTCAATATTTTCCCAAACAACATGAACTCGCGATAGACGGTTCAATTTGCAGTTCCTATATTTATCGAGATTTTCCAGTGTTACGTTAAAAACACTCTGGAGCTGGAGAATTAAAGAGCCATTTTGCAGATTGTACTCGTAAAATAAGGCAAAATTACGTTTTACCGAGTGCCCTATCGATAAATAAAACAATTATAAGTGTTTCGGAAAAGCCGAGCTCGTTTAATGCCAGAGCGGCTTCTTCGGGAATTTTTCGAAATTCGAATGTGCAAACGACGAGAGAAAAGTGCGGGCAAACGCCCGGGAAAATTGGCGCGACGAGGCACATTTTTCGTCAGTTGTTTAATGTGAAAATACAGGAGACGTGTAAATTGTATTTTGTAAATTCACGGCTCTTTCGTGCATCATTGAACGATTCGCGCGCGCGCACATACAGGGCTGACGCGCGATAACAGCATTTTTCCCGAAATTCCCAAGCGATTCGTATGAACGTGAATTTTGAAGATAACGAAAATAGTTGACATAAATACCGCGCGCTCGAGAGGGCTAATGAAATGATTTTGTAAACGAAGAGCGAATATTTCGCTCGCGCGATCCCATGAATCACAATGCGCTGATGATACGCTCGGTAAAAACCTGGTTGATTAGACATTATTGATTGTTATCCGAATCGTTAGAATAGATATATCGTTAGAATACAATGTAAATAGATCAAGATATCATTACGTAGAATAAATCTTAAGTGATCCAAATCTATTTATACACTTTAAGATTTTAGGAAATCCTTGTTCGATTTTAATCAGCAAAGCTAATAAAAATAGATCGAGATAGAAAACTTTTAAAAGCTTTATTGAAAGGATTTTGTAGAGAGAATTTTTTTTATATACAAGGATGAGAATTGAGCTTATAACATATTTTTGTAAGCTTTTGAACTCTTGAAGCTACAAAAATTACTGGTTTTGATTATGACTTTTATTCGCTTCGTAAATTCGTTGAAAAAGTGGTATGCGCAAGTTCGCTAAAATTTTTTTCTATCTTATTTATTTGACAAAATAAACAGTACTTCGCTTCCAATTAATGAATTCTTCCGTTTCCCTCTAAATATAAAAAATTTCTGCTGCGCAGAAGATGAAAGAATTACAAAATGCTTTTATTCTCCATATTATTGTGCTAATTACCGTATACACCTCGAAGCTACTGTTTTAGCATTACAAACACTGCGAGCTTACTACGTAGGTATTCTTGAACTTATTTACATACCTGCGGCCGTTTTAACTTAAGCTGAAACATGTTTTTATTGTTCCATTTTACAAATGTGATTTTGAGTACTCAAAAATGGGCTAGACTAAATTGTGCACAATTTTCTAGTGGTATTATTAATCAGATAAGCACGCAAGTCGAAAAACACCTGTATGCATTAGTTGCACAGTCTATTTTTTGAAACAAGTTCAGTATTAAAAATCATTTATTTAACCCAAAAAGAAAAAATTGTACAGAAGAATTTTAAAGGCATTAAAGCTGCTGATCACCAAATAATATAAAAGAAAACAAATTCGATTCTTAATATTTCGAGGAGAAGAATTGTAGAATAGTTAATAATTATGATTTTTTCCAGCATATTTGTTCACTGAAAGCATGATTGGTTAAAGAAACAATTTCAGTCAATCGCCTTCTGTTAAGAAAGTTGAAAAAGAATGTACAGTCTTTCAACGATCCACAAAAGAAAATTTCTAAAAAGATTCTCTTCTCCCTGGATCTATGTGACCCGAAAGAATTGAAACATCATGATTGAACAAAGGAATGAAAGTGCAGCAGTACGACCGAGTCGACGAGCTCATGTTACATCCCCAATGTTAATAAATCATCTTCAATCCTCCTGCTAGTCTTAGTTGCAATAAAAATTGTTCTTCTGATTAAAGCTACAGTTCCAGAATTAATAATCCTAGAATGATTCTAATCGAGTTTAAATACACGCAGTATTCCATATGATAAAAACTTTATTTTTCTGTTACATTCAACATCCGAACTTCTACGAAGGAACATTTTAAAAGCAGGGTATTCGAGAAGATAATAACAATGTGAAAATTTTTGTTTGATTTCCACTCAAGGGATGCTCACGAGAATTTTCCTTATACATATACCTCGGGGCTTTTCGTTCGAGCACCGGCGTGCATTGAACGAGAGAAAATCACCCCTCGAATCGAATAATCGCGCGTAATACACGAGAATAGCCTGGCGATCGAGTCGAGGACGGCTGCGTTTTTTCAAGCGAGCTTTATAACTGCGCGAAATTAATCGAGCGATCTACCTCCTCGATTATATACCTACATTTACTCAGCAGGAAGAGATCGAGATCCGTGTCCGGCCAGTCAAAGAGGGTCTTTTGTGAAATTAAAACTAAGTGAAGACGAAGGAACGGAGGTAGGAATATATATTGCAAAAAACGCTAGAGATATTGATTCCGATAAATTGTGGACTTGCTGCCTGGATGAATAATTGGAAGAGAATGAATCTGCATAATCAATTGCTTTAAATGTGTACATAAAGCATAGTTTTTTTTGCCGGTATTCTACCTTCCTGAGATTGATAAAATGATGAAAAATGTTGCGAGCTTTATTTCTGAGTTTTTTTTTGTAACCTATCTGGTACAACAGAAACTGATTAATTATCGTTTTCGCGAAACAGTAGTCGATCATCGTGCGCTGAAATCTGTATTCCATCCCGATATTCAACTAAAACGGCGTTCACAATTAACCGAAATTGCTAATCTAAACGAGTTCCGGCCCCCGAAGGCCTTCGGGCTGTATGTTTGCGCGAAGGAACTCCGCCAGTCCTCGACTCAAAAAAAGTCCATTACTCGAAAAATACAGCGCCGGAAGCGAGCCTCCGGTGCCGCGCGCGCGTCCAGAGCTAATACAGTTTCGCCGGAAACCAAAAAGTATAGCAGCCCCGGAGAGAAAGGACGAAAGAAAGGGTCAGGTAAAGAGGGCAAGAGGGTCGGGGTGGAGGCAGACGAAGCAATCAAGAGAGGAAAGACGTCTTTTTTATTTATCGCTCAGTGACCGCCGGCGCAAGCCAATAATTCCACCTCCTTCCCTCTTCGGACGCTTTGGAGAGGGGGGAGGGAGAGAGAGAAAGGAGAAAGGGGGAGGGCGAGCAGCCAATTCGATTTCCCGTGCATATACTTTTTCTCATTCGTGCATGAGGATCAGGTACAGGGGGGGATATATAGGTACGCGCGCTCGTCCCCAGCCTGCTTAAGTACACTGGGAGCAGTGTTCCCTCTCTCTTCCCGCCCCCCTCCTCGAGATCCCAGGCGCGTCGTGTTTGTCGTCAAACAAATCCACGTGTCGTCGCCGCCTACGTCGTACACGGCGGGGCTCGATTCGGGGCCCCCCCTCTGGGACGGTGTGTGTACGAACGCGTGCCTGACGCAATCTCTCCGCTCGTGTCGTCCGAGGTATAGTCGGACTATACACGGCGCTTTATTAAAGTGGAGACTTTTCCTTCGACACCCCTTTCGCCGATAATCGACGGAATCGATTGGGCGGTGATTCCGACGTTTCTTTTTTGTTTTGTTTTTTTTTGAGAGAGACGCGGTTTTGTGATCAGCGCCGAGAGGCGAGCTTTCGCTTTCGGTTATACGCGCGAGCGACAATTTTTACGCTCGTCGGAAGGATGCACGAAGAGGAGGAGGAGGAGGAGCAGGAGGTTAAAGGTTTTCGATCGCGTATAAAGATTGCGCGTTGGAACGTTCTTTCGGCGTGCTCTCCGTCTGTTAAATTAAACTCGGGAGATTCTTCGGAAACCGATATGATTCCGGTTCGACGTCCGATGGCGATATCTGGAATTATTTTTCAGTCCGTTCGTTGACTTCGGGGAAGAGAGTAAGTAGGATACTAATTAATTTCGTAAATAAAGAGTGCAATCAGGCTTGTGCGTACGAGAGTGTTTTTTCCAATGGCGACGCGCGTAATTGTTCTTTAGTTCGAGTTTCTATTGATTTGCTCAGGATTAACAAGTTTCTACCGTTCGAAAGTAAATTGAGAGCTAACTTCCACCTTCCCTTGCTTTCTTGTCGGTAATTGTTTTAATGTAACGAAATACGCGTATCGTAAGCTTAATGATTTAATAGAAAACTTAAGCTTCGATTGAAAGTGCTTTGTTGCAAACTATCTAATTATTTTTCAAATTTCTTTTTACAGCGATTTTTTTTATCAATTAAAACTGAACAACAACAAATACGGCACGAAAGCCGTATTTGTTGAAGTCAATAAGTCATTTTTCAGTAAAAGTCGTAAAGTGGAAGCTGCGAAACTGTAAAAAAAACAGAATTACAAAAAACTGCCGTCTCTGCAATTTTATGAGAGCTTACCGAAGGAGCGCTCATCACAGCGTGAAAAATAAACGCTGAAGTATAACATGTGGCGAGTCGCTCTTAATGTACGAACCATGTTGGTGTACGTGACATTTGCCGTTTTCTTCGATTTTTAGAAAATGTCTCGCGGAAAAATGATCCCGTAATTTATTAAATCTAATTTACCATCACTCTCTTTTATAGATAGTTTTCAATTTTGTTTGTTTGTTGATTATTATTGCCGTTCGTATATTCGTTTTTATTATTTCCACAGATTTAACGAATCAAGATTCCAATTGGAAGATATAACTAATACTTCTTAGCGCAAAATCGTTACTAATTTTGTAAAGATTGAAAAATTATTACACATTTTACTACGAACCGATACACGTCACATACCGTATTCAGTGAGCGTAACGGATCAATATTTTTCAGTCGTTAAAAAGTTCAAGATATGATAATGCGACTATGATGTTTATGCAATGACGGTAAATTTTATGTGCGCCCGAAGTCTCCCTTAGACATAAGAGAAATAAAATTTTGAAAGGTTAAAATATACTTAACGATTACATGTCAAATGTACTGACAGGGTCTCGCGCGGCGAACGACGGACGATATTTCAACGTCTACTTTTAACGACGCACTGAATGCTCCCATAAAAGTTCTCGTAAACTATTACAGTAGTGCGGATTGCTGTATTTTATACATTACTAAAATGCAATCTACTTGCAATCGCATCAAGAAAAATAGCAGCCCAATATATACGAAGAGCTCTCTCGTTCCGGACAGAAAAATATCCGTTAGAAGCGGGAGGCGCCTCGTTTCCGCTCGAAATTAAAGGCGTCGTCCTCTTTTGCCCCAACAAAAATGCAAATTCGGCCCGGCGTTAAAAAAAAAAAAAAAAATTCGATCCATTTTACACCGGCCGTTTACGGTTCGAAGCGGGGGCAGTTCACGGGGCCGCAAATCGGATGCTCTTTCTAGTTAAGTCTCGCCGGCCGGAGTGGGTTCCGCGTCGTTAGTCGCCGAATGCAAAGGTGGCGGTCGAAATGAAAGGGCTCGCTAAAATGATTACGGGTCGCTTAAGTATTCGACGTGTTATCGAATTTCGATCCGAGTTTCGATCTACGCCGCTGCGGGGGTTCGAGTACTTTAAGTCACTTTCTTGGTATTAAAGGCTGGCTGTAAAAAGAGGGTAACGTACGTGCATTTTAAATTAAATAGAAAGGTTAGAGGGTATGTGATTACAATCTTTTTTTTCACAAAATAAATACGGTACGAAAGAATTTCATTATTAAAATATAAAAAGCTCTACGATTTAAGAATTTACTAAAAATGTATAGTTCTTGTAAAATTTAAAAAAATGGCTCTTAATAAAAATCGTCCTATTGTAGCTATAATTTTAAATTTAATATCTTTAAATAAAAGCACTTAATTAAAAGCTCTGTTTCTTTACCCATTTCGTGCCAAGCGGACATTTTATAGTCGATCGATTCCAAGCCTAGAAAAGTGGTAAAACATCTGTAACAAAGATCCGGGTAACATCGTTTCCGTAAAGAGAGTCGAGCTTTCAGAATCCGGGGCCAGAATTTCAAAATTTTCAAAGGAAGTTAAATACTTTCCCGGGCTTAAAACCGATCGACTATAAAATGTCCGCGCTGGGGAACGAAATGGGTTAAAGCGATTTTCGAGCTATCTCAAAAATAAGGAGATCTCTTGAAATCTTCACATGTAGTTCAATTGTTTCGATGTTTCTTGCTAGGAATTTCTTTGAATAAACGTACAGTTTGAAAATCGGATAAAACTATCGGGACACATTCTTTAACTTCTAAAAATAGTTCCCGAATCGTCTTAAGGAAAAGTGTTGTTGATTAAGTTAGAAAACTTAAATTTAGTGCATTTCGTTTGAAGGATTTGAAGCATTTGAAGAGATATTTTTAAAAATACACGAGATTTTTGTCGTCCTCGAGAATCCAGCTTAGAATACGTAAAAATATACATAAAAATTATTGGATCTAATAGAAATACTTGACGAAAATTTATTCAGTGAAATGCATTTATTTAAACAATTTTCAAATAATTTTATCTTAAAATTATTAATTATTCCTAAAGCATTTATATCTCAGTGTTAATTTTAAATTACAGTTATCAAAAGAGAAGATTATTTTAGAACCTCTTGAGACAGTCTTTATTAATATGAGACCGAAGAGAGAGAAATTCTAAAAATTTAAGTCAAGTCAAGTCATCCCATTTTTAATAAATTACAATTATAACTAAATATTAAGCGAATAATTTATATTCACAACGTAATCAAAATTTACGACAAACGATACCTTTTTACAGTAGAATTTAACAATGAAATCCAAATTCATTCTTTTACCTCAAATAAAGTTTAAAATTCAAATAACGGCGCCAGACAGCCGTTACTTAAAAATGCAGGAAATCGCAATTTAACTTCCCGTCAAACTCTTCTATTTCATTAAACATTTGGAATGCCAAGGGGGGGAAGACGCGAGTACGAGCAACAGCGGCGGCAGCCGAAAAGTTACTCTCTCGCAGCTGCGTCATTCAGGCTCGGTAACAATAAGGCTTGCATTTATAATAGCAACTATTATGCTCCACAAGTTTTCGTAGGTTGCGCTCCCGCACTCAAGACTCGCGGCGCGACGTCGTTACGCGCAGCTTTGTTGCCTTCCTCTACCTTCCCGGGGATGTAAATGCAAGAATGATCAAGCCCGAAGTTTCCCAGCCGCTCGGCGACTGGGTCTAGCCGCCGTAAAAATAAAACCGCTCTCTCTCTATCCTTCTTACGGTTATTATGACGATCTCGTTAAACGAAGCAAGCTAATCGCAGTGTTATACGCGCCTGTCTGCCTCCGCGGGGAAGGTTGAATCTGGCGCGTCGCCGC
Source organism: Ormyrus nitidulus (assembly GCA_900474335.1). Classification (NCBI taxonomy): domain Eukaryota; kingdom Metazoa; phylum Arthropoda; class Insecta; order Hymenoptera; family Ormyridae; genus Ormyrus; species Ormyrus nitidulus. Next base: position 14,097 of record UCOL01001174.1, read on the forward strand.
ATTCGAACTTTCTGCCGAGGGTTGAATTTGACTGTTCCGAGTCTCTGGGTATTTTAACCCGGGAAAAAGTGACGAGTGAGTAGTCGCGATAACGAGGCTCGAGGTAACTTTTAATCAGATAAGTCGGTAAGAGGGATCAACTCGCTATTTTCCCTGTTTGATTAATTTCTTCTGAGAACAAAAAAATGTGAGAATTATACTGACTCATTTCAGAATTTGATAAATTGACGATTTTAAGCTTTTTAATATATGTATTATATTCTTGGAATTATAATGTTCGGATAGGTCTCCGAGGTCCCGAATTTCAACCCTATTTTAGTACTAAAATGAAACGTGACTACTTAAACAACTAGGGAATTGTCTAAAATCCAACTTAAAATTCAAATGACAGAGAATCGCGCTAAAAAGAGATTTGAATTTGAAAATGCTTTTCTACAAAAAAACTTTTTTTGAATTCTATAGAAAAAAAAGTTTGCAATTCGTTTTGCAGCTTATAAATCGTTCTTGTTTTCGTACCGCGGGGAAGCAGCTTTAAAAAGTATTCTATAAATTGTTGGGACAGCGAGAACGACAGAGTAATTCGCGAAAAAATATAGGAAAAAGACATTTTATTCAGTACAGAAATGCCTTAGCTTGCAGTGATCGAACAATTATTCTTTTTTACACATACCGCGAAATTTATAGCCGCTCTTCTAGCCATAATTTCTCTTCTCTCTATTATGTTACAGTTTCGTCGACACAGTTTTAGAAATCAGCTCCCTCTCGTAGATAACAAGTAAACATGATCTATTTTTAATCTAACTCAATTTCTCAAAACAGAGTTGGCAAGCGTAGTTTTTTATTAAAAATCTGCCACTTGAATGCGACAAATGTCAAATGTAATGTATAGATAAAAAACGAATTGATTACTTTTAAATGCAAATATATAATTTCACAAAAGCGCCGTTTTTCTCGTCGAACGAATAAATAAAATAAGTCAGTCCGGGTGGCGTCATTCGCTTTTTTATTTCCCGTATGTGGTTACATTGCTCTGGGCACACGTATTCGCAGTGCAGCATAAATGATCGGCTCGGATCAGTAATTGGATTTATGTTTTCCTGGAATTTTCGACAAGGCGCCGTGGCTTGTTTACTTTTTCAAAATCGCGCTTCCTGCGCGTTAAAAACTGTTTCTTTTTCGAGACGATCCGATCTGCCTGTTAAACGTTGTAAGTAATTAATGGTGTACACGAAAAGACTAAAGTATGATTGGTTTTTAAAATATTTTTAGGCATTGAAAAACTTTGTAAATGTATTATGTAGTATGTTTTTAATAAGGATGTAATGAGCAATTGAATAAGTGTAAAATCTTAAAATTACGAAACACTTTTCAAAAAATACAGTTTTTTTTTTAAATATAGAATATTGCATTTATTATTCCACGCTGAAAACTTTAATCCGTCTAGAATAATGAAAACGTTCTCATGTAATCTAGCGGAGAAAGCTCGTAATAAAGAGCTATGAATAAATTATATCTTTAAGAAAATATTATTGCTTTTGAAAGATCTAAGTAGGGAATTAAACTGAGATGTAAATTTTTAAATTATGAGTATTCAGTTTTATCTTTTTTTTTTTTTGAAAACCACTAAATTAATTTCTAGTTCTGCTAAATTATTCAAGTAAATTCCTTAAAGACCCTGAATAAAAAACAAAAAAAAAAAAAAAAAAAAACTTGAAATCACATAGTTTCGTAAACGTGTGCTCGCACAATAAAATTTACTGCGCAGAGCCCTTTTGTCTCGATCTCCCTTTTAAGGCTCTTTTTATCGATAGTAGTGTTTACAGCGGCTCCAATCTGTCGCAGCTTACTTTTACGCCTTGAGCGAGCAGACAGGTCTAAAAAGAAAAAAAATTAACTCCCAGCTCTATCTAAAAAGAAAAAATTCCTCCCGGGCATCCGGCTTATTATTTACCGCAAAGCTCCTGCTCTCCGCGAGAGAACCGCGGAAAAGCGCGGCTCCGGCCCCACATATCGAGCGGATAATTGCTAAATACGTAACCGTCCGATGTACGCAGTGGACACGCAAAAGCTCCGCTCCGGTAGGAAAAGCTCCCACGTCCGCTGTCTTCTTCCGATGCGCGCGCGGCGAGAGCACCGTGGAAATGCGATACACGTGCTCTCGTATCAATTTGTGTCAACAGAATCCGTAGCCCCGCTTACGTGTACGCCGGAGCTGTACATACGTCGGTCGCGCGCATATATATATACCTATATATATATATATATATATATATTGAGCAGGCAGAGTACATCTGTAGGGATGTATACGTAGCCGATGCCATTGATCGAGCGTTACTGCGGCGCGAGCGTGCATTGCTCGTTTCGCGATTTTGAAGGAGGGGGATTTTTGCGCGCGCGGCGGCGGCGGCCGGCGGACTTGTAGCCTCGTTACCGGGAGCTTTTCAAAAGCCCGGCTTTGGAACGCCTCGTCTTCCGAGCGGCGCGCGCGAGAGCGAGCCATTCAACGGTTCTTGCTGTTTTATCGATTTTTTTTTTCGCGTGCTCTCGCGCGCGCACTCTTTGCTCGCGGTGTATTCGAAAATATGGCTGATGGCTAGCAGCGGCGGAGGCCGCTGCTCCCAAGATTACTTTAGTCTCTTCCTCGCTTTTTTTTCCCCCGTTAAAGTGGAGGGTTTCGAGGAGCGATTTCTTTTCAGGGCGATGGGGGAAAGGCGCCGGCGAGACCCGCTCATGATTATCGAGACGTTTTTCTTTAAAGACTTCCTTTGATTCCTCGCGTCTCTTCCTCTTAATGGATTGTTATTTAGTTAAATATGGAATTTAATTTCGAGCTTGAGTAGCTTTACCTTTTTACGAGTTGCTGTGTTAAAAACGCTCTTTTAGTTACTCCTTCTCCCGGGGTAACTGTGTTCCTTCTGCTCGCTGAATGGGGGCTCTTGGAGATTTTCTTTTTTCGTTAATTGTTTTATTTCTAAACGGAATGAATGTCCTCGGAGACCGAGAAATTTCGATTGAATTCTTTTTAGTTGCGCGGAACTCGATTTCGAGAGTTCGAGAACAATTTTGTTTGGGAAAACACATTTTTATTACAGAGAAAATCTTGTTGCCGAGGTTTCTCTCGCTTTGCTTTTGCTTTTAGATATTTGCAGTGTGTATGTCTTGGTTTAGAATTCGATATATCTTGTACTTGAAATATCCGATATAGCATTTTGCAATAATACTTCGAGAAGATTACTGTATAGTAAATTTACACATGAAAATTTTTAATGATATTTTAATAAGACGCGTACTTTAATTCCAAATGATTCAACCGATAATTCACGACGATTTTAGTTGGAATGTATGTAAAGCTAAATACAGATAATTATGTATGGACAGTGGGCAAACCATTCTATACCGATACGGCGATTCGGATAAATAGCTGCAGACATATATCGTTGCTTAAAATCACTTATAATCGCCAATAGATCGGCATATTCCGAGCGGACAAATATGTATTGTCCGAGATGTATGCGGCGATATGTGGATGTACTTCCACATAAACTAGCCCATTTTTATGGAACAGCGGTATTATTTGCGTAACTCGATTAAATGGCACATTAATCGGTTCGACATAAACTACTTTATACGTTGAAAATGTAAAATGACCAGTTGAATACGTAATCATGCATTGCTGGAAATATTTCGGTCAATTCAAGAGAAAAGAATATTATCAATGATTAAAGTTTCAATTCGATAAAAATAAATTCTAGACATTCGATAAAAAGTTTCTTAACTCGAGGGTTAAATCTGCTGTTTTTATTTTTATAAAACGACCTGCATTGACTCATTTTTTAAACATAAAAAGCTATAAAAACATGAACTTCTATAAAAATATAGTAAACTATAAAAACATAAACTTGTATTAAAAAAGTGCAATGTCGGTGTCAAGCTTATAAAACAAAAAACTAATCTACAGGTATATGACAAAATCTGCAGAAATATTTAAAAAGGATATTGAAGGCTTGCTACTTTATGAGGTTTTTTTTAGCACAAACAGCGACTTTCTGGGATACGCAAATGCGTTTAAGGAGGAGTACTTTCGTAAACATGCAAGTGATTTTATTATTGGTAGAAGTTCTATGAAAGGCATTAAAACTTTTTCACGAAATCGCCGAGTATATGACTATAAACGAGTCTACTTAAGTCATTTTGTCTACAGCTTTCCATACTCGACAGATAATAAAACTTAAGAATTTGAAAAATGTTTAATTTCTTACTAATATAATTGAGCATTAAAATTTTTTATTTATTTCGCTTTTTAATTGCGACTTAATGATAAAAAATAAATTTTAGTTATAGTTTACAGAAGTAAATTAAATAAATTAGTGCTAAATTAAGTTTTTAATAATAACTAAAAAGAATAAAAAATTTTCTTCAATAAAATGCTATAATAAAAGAATAAAAGTCAATTCTTCTATTATGTGGACCTTACAGACAATATTACGTTTCATTACTTTTATTCCTCGGCTACAAAACGGAAAGATAAAAAAAAATATTGTCAATCCATCGCGGGATTCAGGGAAGGAATTTCGCGCGGCAGGAATATCGATGAACTCGAAAAATATACCAAATAAATTTCAGCCTCGACATAAAGTGAATATAAGAACAAACACTGAAGCTCCAAGCTCCTGAGCCACATTAAAAAAGTTTAACGCGTTCCTCATAATTCTTTATGCCCGCCAATAAAGAAGCTGGAATCGAGTCCGCATTTTCAAGCCAAGGGAAAAGATAGAGAGGCAGAAAGTGTCTGTATGTGCAGTGCCGAGGAGAAGGACGAACTGAACAAAGGGAAGAAGGAAATACAGGAGAGTAGAGACGAAAGATACAGATTTAAAGAGACGAAAGAGAAATAAAAAGGAAATAATAGTATTATTGAGGAGGCGTATAAACTTTTTTCGCATTATAATAATTTTGAAGAAGTCTCGCAAGACATTCGTTAAATTAACGAACTTTTTTTTTCACTGTATTTCCAGCAAAACTAGTATTATTAATGAGAGCTTTTGCCTCTGAAAGTAAATAATAAATCAGAAAAGGAATAAAATAAATGCTCTCAACATTTATTATTTAATGGATTAATTATTTCTCCGACAAATCCGATCTTACACAAAATTTCATAGCTACAAGTTTGTAAGCTTTTTCAGAAGAAACTTTCACAAAAGCAGTTCTCGGGAAAAGAATTTTGAAAAAAGTACTTTTGAATCTTCTATTCAACTTATTTAAAATAGATCCTGGTACTACTACTACTACTGTTTAAAAAGTTTCTTAATTTAAGTTTTTTTTAACGGTATTGAATTCTATATAAATAGAATCTACATTGAGCTATATTTAGTGACGAAAACTTCAATCAATTATTTATAAATTAAAGAATAACTCATCGATTTCACGACTCGACTTTTTCCAGCAAGTTACGTCGTCAAACGAGATTTCTCGAAACTGTTTTTATGCCCTCGATCGTTTGTGTGCCCTTGTTGTTGTATCCGAAGGTATTTAATAGTTCCGCTTATATATATATACGTGTAACGTGAACTCTTACCGGAATGCTGCCTAGCCTAGGAGTAGGGTGCTATGAAGCTTTCAGAAAGGGCGCGGCATGATTGTGGCGTGCTTGTAAAGCGCGCCGAGAGAAATCGTTACGAAAATCGCTTGTTATTTTACGGCTAAAGTACAAGAGAATGTCAAGAGAGACGGTAAGAGATTATTTTCTATCCATTGAAGCGCATTTTCTTTGATCAGAAGCTGGCTTGTTTGCGAACTAAATTAAAAAAAAAGCATTTTTTTGGGAATATTTTCCGAAACTGCTTTTTTAAAGGAACGAGTCTGACATGCAAATACTGCATTTGAAATTGATCGCGGGACCGTAATCTCCTCCAGTAAACGGGCATTTGAAGACAAAGTTAACCGATAGAAGTTCGGAAAACTCTGTTAGCAAAGTCGAATGTTTTATCAGCAGCGTTTCGTTATACTGTCGAAATAAATTTCGCCCACTGTGCGTACGAATTAGTCCGTAAATTTTTAACAACAATGACCGTCAAAAATAATAATAGGGAAGCAAGGAACTAAAACTGCGCAAATAACGTTACAGCAGATACCGCGCGGCTGCGGCGAGCGGGGACTTAAGTTACGCCGCAAACTTGTACGTCGCAAGTTGGCGAACGGACGGAAGTGCAAGTATGGACACCGGGAACTGCCCTTTGACGATTTCCTTGCGATTTTCTCGGCGATATCTCGGGCAAGAGATGCGCCGGAAGGTTTGTGAATTTATCGGATATTAGTGTTGAACTTTTCGATAAAATATTTTTCTTGAAAATTTCACCTCCCTGCGCCAATATTGATCCGCCGCGAAAGTTTGTGCACTTGGCATTCGACTGCCGTTGCAGCTAGTAGCTTATTTGCATACCTTTTCAATGCTATTCACTGCATTTATTAATTTCAAAAAATATACCGCTACTTTGCGGCGGATCAAACCGTTATTTTTTATAACGAGATCAATCTGACACCAAGCTATTAAGAGCGTGAGGCTCTTATACTGCTTCGCTTTGCTTAGCTTAGCACGCCCTTTATTGCTCCGCAGAATTGAGGACGTATATACATGTGTGTCAAAGCATTAACGAATCACTTCAGAATGGCAGTCGAGTGCACAAATTTTAACAAATATAATATTATACGTTATTAATATTCAAAATGAATCGTTCGGTTTTTTATTTTAAAATTATAATATTGTAGCCGCTTAAGCTAAAATGTATCCAACGATTGATTAAACGCGCGGCATTTATATTTTATTACTAAATTAATCTCGCGTACTTTGTACTTTCCTCGAATAATTTTCTCACTTAGTAATTACAAAAGCTTTACCTCGAAGCGCGAGCGCCAGAGGAAACATTTTAATTTGATAATGGACCTTCAATCTACAAGCAAGCAACAACTCAAAACAAAACACGGCATAAAAGCCTGTTGTTCCACTTTTGTGCTTACCCAGCAGCAATGCTAACTGGATTCCCGAAGACAAGTGCCGCTGCAAAATTCATATCCCCGGGCATCTACAATTCAAAAAATAAATATAAAGCGTCACGCCCGACAGGGAGAGATAAATTAAGAAAAGGGCGGAGAATTGAATAGAATTTACGCCCCGCGTCGGTGTGTGTGCATATGGCAAGAAAGCAGGGGAGGGGGGGGGAGGCCAGGATAACGAGTGGAGCATAGGGCGCAGTGCCATAATATTTCCGGAGAGGTTACCACGTGGCAGCATAAACAAGTAGTAAAATCCACACAGCTCTCGGGCTTTTGTAATGGCCGCGGCTGCGCCCGAGCATTTTACAATCCCGCCACGACGTCGCCCCGCCGTCTGCTTTAATGAAATTCACCGGTGTGCGGCGCGCGACCCTTTCCTTTAACCAACTCGGCCGCGCGTCTCTCTCCTCCTATCTCTCTCGTCCCTTTTAGACCACCGCCGACGACGCCGACGCCGCGACCGCCGGCTCTCTTTATTCTTCCTTCGACTTCCCCCGTAGCCTTTTCTTTCAGCCGCGCATTTTTCCCTCTAAGCTTTGCGCGTCGGATTTAGCTCCTCTCGGCAAAGAGTTCTAGCTGACTCGTCTACCGGCCTTCTTTGCCGCGAAATTTCGCGGCTTTGCGCCCCGGTCGAGGTAAGGAAATAGGATATTTTTACGGTTTCTTTGTGCCCGTCCGCGGCCAGGCAGTCGAAGAAAACGCGTGGAATAACTTTTTTCGCGCGCGTGCTCGAAAAATTTCCTTTTTCCGGCTGCGCGAGAAGAATTTCTTTTTTTTTTCCAGACAGCTCTGACGCAGGGAAGAAATTAAATTTGAGGTTCGCTGCCGTCAAGCTCCGTTATCTCAAGATCGCTGAAATGGTTTTGATTACGAAATAATTTAGTAATTATATCAAAAGGAAACTACTTCCGGCTGGGGCGGAATTACCGAGAAGAGATCCCGAACTGTCGGAACAGTTGCAAGGGACACGTTTAATGCTTTTAAATTCAAATAAGTTTAACGCAAAGAGTTTTGCTAAACTTTTTTCACCTCGAAAGTGTAAAAAAGTTCGAGGGGAATTTTTCGTTTTTTGTATTTTAAATGACTGCGCCGGTTTTACGCGAGTTTTATTGGCCAAATGAAATTCACACTCGCCAGGTGGAATCTTCTTTATGCGGTCATTTGACGGGGAGTAAAACTTTCTGAACTAACCTGGAGGCATTGTTAGGACACAATGGGAAACCGACAGCCAAATATGTCATTAAAACAAATTGGTATTATCTGCTGATCAATTAATTTTAAACTAATAGAGAATAATTACTGCATTATGTTCGCGAACTAATTTTGATTAGCTTGATGTTTAAATATTCCTTGGGAATTGAATTATTCAAATTCGCGCTAAGTGCATATTTCAACGTGCCAGTAAGTTTTTAATAAATCAATATCTTGGGAAGGAACAGACGTTCTATTATAATACAATATTTTTCATTTTACATAAGTTCATTTTTATCGAATTTACGAGCAAAAATAAAAGTTCCTGCCCAATGCTTCGATATCCAGCGCTAAGTTCCTTTCAAGCTTGCTGATATTTCAGTTTAAAGTGATAGCAGCACTTCGATGAAAATAAAATTCGCATGGAATGCAGGAAAATGCCCCAAAAATTTTGGAACACTTCATTGAATCATACTTACGAAAATGATTTGCTCTTTTCTTTTAGGAACATTATTCTGATGTTAAGTATAGAGAATTTTCATATAAATAAAATGATTTTAATTTACAATTAGATTTTTGTTATAGACTGTCCGGTTTATGTTTTTTTGAATGATTAAAATGAAAATTTAACCATATAAAATTTTTTCATTATTACTTGGTATATTTATACTATGACTATCATATAAAATTCTTTCTAACTTATATTTATCAAGCAACTGCGATTGGACAGTTCAATCACATCGTAATTCAATTATCATTATTCAAAAATTGAGTTCACTTTTGAAGTCGCTAGAAATTGATCGTAACTAAAGGTACCTAGTTTAATCATCTGCTATAACGCATTACAACAATTATTACAAGCTTAACACGGTTCATTGCCACGCATACCAGAGCACTTTAACTGCCAAGCCAATCGATTGATTCGAAATCGAAAAAGCAATTTGAATATAGCAGCCTACAATGCAGTAGAATCGCTCAGGGGCTCCCAAAAATTCATTAGAGCGCGCTTCAGGAGTGTCCGAAGAGAGCGCCTTGTGATCTCTGAAGCATTGCGCGGCATCAGCTGGCAGTCCTAAGCATTAATTAAAGCATGCGTTACACACACGTGCACAAGCTTCGAGCCTCTTTATCCGGTTGTTGGATCGCGCAAAGGACGCGTCTTTATCTCGCTCCGTTGAGTCCTTCTCTCTCTCTCTCTGTCTCTATCTCTCTCTTGCCGGCAGTTTACCGAGCAGACGCGATCTGCTGCTGCAGATTTATTCGCTTTAATTTGCGGGAGAGGAGGCCTCTCCCGCGAGTTATCTCTCTAATCTGCGACTAATTTTAACGCTCGAGCTGGCCTCCGCTCTCTCTTTATACCCTCGCCTCTCTCTCTCTCTCTATCTCTCGACACTCGACTTCAAGTACCGAAATTGTACGGCGAGCCTGCGCTCTTTTGCCTCCGCCTCCTCCCCCCTTCTTTCTCCCCAAGGCCGGAGATGGGGGTTAGGGAAAAAGTCGAGTCATTCGCGAAATTAAGTAATTAAAAAGTAAACGCAGCCGCGCGAGGCGTCATATATGCGCGGCGCTTATTATTCCGCGCGGGCCGAGGTTTATCTTTCGAGGGGAATATATACGCGGAAAAGAATATATAAGGGGGAAAAAGAGATTTCGCCGCGCGCGCCTTTGACGCTCTCTCGCCGGAGAAAAAAGCTGCCGCTGAAGGGAAAAAGAAGGAGGAAAAGAGCTTTAGCCCTCTCCTCTCTCTCTATCTCTCTCTCTCTCTCCGCATTGCTCGGAAACGATGAAACAGGGGGGAAAATGAGAGCGAGCGAGAAAAAATAAGGAGCCAAGACGAAGCAGGGCGCAAATAGCCAAAGGCGCGTAACTTCGCCCGCAGGCGGGCCAAAGTTCTTGGCCTTTCATTATATACCTTCGCCGAGCGAAAGCTATTCTCCCTCCCGTCTCTTGCGCTCTCGGACTCTCTCTCTCTCCCTCTTCCCGGCTTCTTTATTTTCACTCATAACTCGATCGAGGTATCGAAGCATCTGGTTGCGCTCCTCTTCCTCGCCGTCAGTTTCAGACTTGCCTCGCGCGCCGTACGCGCGAGGCTAAGGAATATTCATGATTCCGAGACGCGGCAGCGCAGCCGTTCTCCGTCCGAGTTTAAAATTCCTCTGTCGAAATTATGAGGAAAAAGATTTTCCGGGCGGGCTTTTCCTTCCTTTCTTTTCCCTCCCGGCGGGCTCGTTTTTTTTCGGGGGCTCCGGCGAGCTTATGTTTATATGCTCGGAGTATATTTCGCAGGCCAGAGATTAGATTCGCGCGGACCAACAGAATTCAGTATCGCGCAGATATTAATCTGCACGCTGTTAGGACGAAAGTTTTTTGCCCCGGCCGAAAGAGGCCGGGGAGACGGAAAATTGCGCAAATTTATTGTGCCCCGAGGGCAGAGAGGTAATGGAACTGATCCAAAAAATTTCTTCATTTTTTTTTTCCCTCCAATAAAGTCTTCCTTCAAGCTCGAGTTTCAAGTTTTATTTGAATTGCGCGCGTATAAAGCTGGTTTTCTTACGAATTACTGCTTTTCGTTTTAAAAAGCCACTTGCGTTCGTAAGTCTTGCGATGCTTTTCAATAATAGAGTAAGGTAAAAAGTTCGTCGCTTCGAATTTCTTTAATTTTCTTTAAGTTCCTTAAAAAATTTTACTCCCTTTCGCCGGATGAAAACGTAAAATTTTCAAGCAAACTATTTTTTAAGACCATTTTAGGGTCTAATTAAACTCTAAATAAATAAATCTGCCCTCTAAAGCTTTTTTATTAGAGGGTTCATCGCAAACTCAACGGACAATATTTTTTTTTTTGCCTCGACTCCTTCCGTTTCTGGCGAGGTATCCGCGAAAGCTCATTGCAGTACAAAAGCGAGCATTTGCGACCTCTTTCGCTTTAGTCGCGATGCTGTCCGGGAGCATAAACATTTTTATCAAATAAGCAGAATTTTGACTTTTTATATTAAAAATGACAGTTGTGGATTAAACTTTGTTGTCGCCTTCATCTCTCCGCGATTCCGCTACTAAAACGCCAGAAGCTTTCCGCGCCTAGCTGGATGCCGTACTGCGTTTTTGTAAAACCGTGCCAAAAAGTCTCTGCTTGGACTTCGTCCATCGGCCGAGAAGCGCGTGAAAACTACTTAGTGCAAAATCTCTGAAATATTATATTATAAACGTGAAGAAAGTTAATTGTACCAAGAAAATTCTTTTGAAAATTAATTTTGGCCAAAAAAGTAATCAATTTTTTTATTTTGAATGATAAGATAAGGTTGAGGTACCTTTATACAACAATTATGTATTGTTTTCAATATCAAGTTATTTAATTATTCATTACAATATTTACCAAAATTTCTAGAATAATTTGGTTTAAAATCAAATAAAGTTGCCGTGGAGACAAGAATGACTCATAATTACTTTTAGATACATTAAATTCTATATGAATATAAAATTCTGCGAATATTTTGCAGCACATCAAAGAGATTTTTATTTAAAGTTAAAATGTATTTTATTAATATTTAAAAAATGTATTTATTTAAATAACTCGTCAAACTAAACTTTAACATATTCTAAGTAAAACGTTGAACATAATTATGTAAAAATCAAATACATTTTATTCTGCCTTTATTCATTTTTATATTCAATTTATTTAATGCATTCGGTCGCATAAAATTGCACTTTCGCGAGCTTCCTTGCTTTTAGCATAAGCGGCACTCTCTGTAAAACGGGCTAATTTCTCGCGTGTACAGTTTAAAATTTATAGATCAATCAAATGTACTGTACGGCTGCACTATACTGTACAGAAGAATCGCACGACTCGATGCATTAAAATGTGAATCAAAGATTAAACAAGAACTATTTGAGGTTTGATTTATTACTGCGGGATTTCGTGAATTTTATTAAATAAAAATCTTCGTTATTTGATAAAATAACTATAAAATTAGTTTGCATTTTGCATTTGAAATTTACATTTTAATTAGCTTTTAAATGTGTAATTAAACTCAAGTTTAATATCTGTGTACCTAACAATGTAAACACAGTAAAACTCATGTCACTAATCTTCCTTGCATGCAAAATTTAAATCCATTTATCAAACTCACCTTCCATTATTTTCTCAAAACAAAAACACAACTAAAATTATGAATTTTCAAACAGCATATACTTTCCTTTTTTAAAAAAAAAGAAGAAATTCTCATCCACTCAATATTTTAAAAGCTTTATAAAAAGTAGAAAACTTTGGTATATTAATTTCTTTTTGAAGTGCTTCAAAAACTTTCGTCGAATCCTAAATGAACTAAAAGTACTCAATTAAAAAGAATATTTGTATTGCGAATAGAAGCATTTATTAATGCAGTACACCGCAGAGAAACTTAAAGGTTCACAGTCGGGGGGTATTTAAAAGCCACATGAGTTTCACTTACGACTTTCATAACTTCAATTTTGCACCATCTGGCGAAACTTTATCTCGTAACTTTTTAGATAAGGTCTCGGGCAGAGCAGAAGTTTACGTGACTGCTGCACTCCTGATTAGATTTTGATGCGAAGATTATGTTTCTTAATTTAATGCTCGATGATGCAAAATTTGAGAGAAAAAAAAGTGTGCCGCCTTATCTGGCGATAACGCTTTATCATTTCGCTCCTACTCTGTCAGGTGGTAATCTCTTTTCCCTAGAACTTTTTGTAACTTTTTTTATCTGCGCGTAAGTCTACGCATTTCTACCGAATCAAACTGCTGTGCTAACACTAAATCCACTTTCTTAGTTGATTCAACTGACAGCTTGCAGATTTCAAGAGTAACAAATTCAAAACAAATGCAAATACCCGGAAAGTCCTTATCAAAGTAAATATATGCATCGATTAAATCTACTTTCAATAAAGGATGTAAACAAAGTAGGCGCAATAAATGTTGCTATTAAATGTTATTTACTCAATAACTTGATGAAGCGAGAAATTGAATAGATTAGTTTAGCCGGATAAAGAGATGTATTATGCAAAGAAAAAGCTTCTCTGTCGGGAAGAGCCTAACTTTACAACGCTTAGAAGGAACGCGAAGCAGGAATGACGTTAATCCTCCCTTCGGATAACGTGCTCTCGGTAAATTGAGGATTTTACTGTGTAAGCTTCTTAATAATCATGTTATTGCGCTACTGTCAAGTATGAAGATTACTAAGCGAATCATTACTGCAGTCTCGCAATGATATATCACGCGTGACATCGCTGTCCCGCCGGTTGACAAAGAGTATAAGTAATTGTATTTAACCTTTGGTGGAAAATACTGTTTTACTTTTACCGGAGCGAAACAATGCGAAATATTCCCTTTTTATTTAATATACGTTTTGTTTTTCTATTAAATCTGAAAATAAAATATAATATTTTTTTTTAATTTTATTCTCGTCGCGCCCTTCATATTCAGAAATACTTTGGAACGTTGATTAGAAAGCCTTTGTGTATTTACGGCTACCGGAATGAACGAAAATTTTTGAATTTTGAAAATCTGACAACGGATTGGAAAGCTTTCTAGGTAACGAATGAAGGATAAAACAACTACTTCTTCTTATGATCAATTCGTCAAACTTGAAATATTTACGAATCGAGTTCTACTCGATTTTTATACAAAGGAAAGCAATTGGTCAAAATCATTTATTTACGCAATGATTGTGCCTCTGATTGCAGACACGCCTTTCGCTGCAGCGGTGAATAACGATTTGAGTGCCCAATTTGCCGCGTACATAGTAAGGCAGCAAAGCGCCGCAAATACTAATTGCTCCTACCTATCGCCTTAACGACTGAACAGAAGAAGCGGGAGTTACATCGCAAATAAACTTTTTTATACTGATTAAGTATCTAAGAAGTTAGAAAACGTGACTGTTACGAAATTCATTTATCTGCAGATGATCGACTTCGTAGGAAATGTAATGGTCTCGAACTCCGTCGTTAAAACGAATCATAAAAATGTGTATTTCCGGTGGTCTCGTATACCGCGAATAGTCTCTTACGCAACGTCTTTGCATCATTCTAATGTAACATGTTTTTGATGAAGAGAAAAATATTCTTAACCAGGAGTGGTATTACCTCGTCTGAACATATTCGGCCCTATTCTACTGAATCGCCCTTTTCTCTAGTATTTTTCAGATAAATTAATGTCATACTGGCTGCTTGCGTTTTATTTAATTTTGCATTTACATTTTTCTTCCTGAATTACAAAAACAAAAAATATTCGGTTAGATACGCTTAATTTTTAAAGCATTTCTTAAATTAAAAAAACTTCGTTAGTTGCGATGGTTGCTCTTTCGTAATGAGCAAGGATTCATCAGAAAAATTTGATAAGCGCAGCCTTAAAGTTTGATAATACAAACTAACTAGATTGAATAAACTAACGTCAAACTTCTAGACTAGACAAGTTTTTAGATGTTATTTTAATAATGAAAATGGGAGTGTAAGCCAAATTCCTTGGGCCATAAACAGAGTAAATGCAAACGGAAATTTGATCTCTTCTTTCGCATAAAACTGGAAACCATAAAAAAGGTGTATAAGTACAGTATCTTGGTGTCGCGTTAAAAATATCATCAGTTGAAGGAAGTCGAACATCATTTCTATTTAGTACCAAAGTTCCTTCCAGACGAATTTTCAAATAAATATCCTTCCACGCTCGGGGACTTCCCCTTCGTACGTTGTATTTTCAGACAATTCCATTTGCCGATATCGACTAATTCACCATTTTCCCTTTCCGCAGGAGTTCCCGCCGAAGAAAGCTTAACGGGAATAATTGCTTCGTATCCAATCCATTAGCTTCGTCTCCGCAAGGGGGGGAGGATGTGGTCGAGGCTGCTGCAGCCCCGCCGCGGCTTCCGCGACTCAGCTTTGGAAATCGAGAAGGCGATCGAGCGACACACGAGGATCAGCCGCGATCACCTGACGCCCGAGCTCCGATTACATCTCCTGACTGCCGACTGTCCGCTGTACGCTGCCAAACAGCCGGAGAACTCCGTGGCCTACTTCGAGGAGCCCTTCTGGGCCATCTATTGGCCAGGTGGCCAGGCGCTCGCGAGATATCTCCTGGACGAGGGCCAGCGGATTTTTCGCCGATTGAACGAGTCCAAGAAATCGAAGCGGCTGAAGGTGCTCGACGTCGGGGCTGGCTGCGGAGCCGCCGCCATCGCTGCCAAGATGGCTGGTGCCGCGGACGTGCTTGCCAATGATATCGATGAGGGTACGTTTGGATGCTCAATTGATTTTTTTTTTTTTTACTTTTGGAGTATTTTAGTTTTTTGGATGTTTGGTCGGAAAGTGCTGAAGAACGTTTGTTGCATAAAAGGCAGCCGTTTTTATTGTATGATAAAATTATATTATAATTTTGAGCTTCAAGCATCGTTAGAAATTATCAAGCTACTTTTGTTTTGACAGTTTAATAATTAATTTAATGTCTATAATCAAGGCTGGACTAAATTGGCATTTCTATGGAATATGACAAACTAATCAGATTCATTGAGTGGCAACTGTTCAATCGTTATTACTGCAAACTGAATAGATATATTTCGAAATGTCAATTATTGTTAATCTTATTCATAACTTCTATTCACAGAAAAAACAAAAGTTTTAATAAGCATTTTAAATCACCCTTTTTGAAACTTTTTTTAGAAGACTTTTATTATGATATAAATAATATAGAGTAGAAAATGTACGACAGCCACTATGAAAAAATATTTTTAATAAAAAATATACGCAGGAGATTTATCTTTTAAAGCCGCAGAACGCATTTGAATCTCGCAATATCATTCTATTGTGTTATATTGTTGAGTGTGAATGCGCAACGTAAAACCTTATACCGCTGCGAAAGCAGTAATCGTTACCGAATTCCGCTTTTCTGACTATAACTTTTATGAACATAGTTTCATTTTCTAATAATGGACAAATATAGAGTCACCGAAAAAACTGCGACAGAAAACCAAACCGCATCCCTTACGTAGAATAAAATTTGTTAAGTAAAAACAAAGTTATTCAAGTGAAACGTCTTCCAACTTTTCGAATCATCGAACATTTAAAAGAGTGTTGGCGAGAATTATTTTCAATCTTTTTTGAAGTAAAGGATATTTAAATAGCGACTAGTATTTACTATAGAAGCATGATCGCAGGATAAGACGATGTAACACAGTAAATTGTGGAGTTTGTTGTATGCGAAAGGACGACGAATTCGCCAAAGTTCTGGAAGTTGCGTACTTACCAAGTTCGTAATTCTTTGTAGGAGGAAGTTTCTGATTCTTCTTTTTTCGTCCCTTCTATACTTAAGTGCTTTTCACTGAGTAAACTGAGACACCTAGTTTAACTTTTCTGTGTATTATGAAATGCCGTATGTGAACTTGATTCAATAATACTTTTATAGAGCTAATGCAGAGTCTTCTATCTCTTTAAAATTTAAACTCCTTTAAACTCGATCCGCTTAAATTTTTTTTGTAATAATTTTAAGAAAATTTTTTATTTTATTTAAAAAAATGTTAAATACTTCCAATTATTAATTAAAATTGATTATATTCTATAATATAAATTATCAGTAAATATATATTTATTCTGACTAATATTTAGTCATATTTATGAAATTCTCAGTATTTAATTTGCATTGGTTCTACAATCATTTGATACTGTAAAGTCAGAATAAACCAACGCAATATACGTAATTGTATTTTTATTAAAATTAATTTAAACAAGTTATTAATATTATTTTTACTTCTTATACATTAAACAATATTTAACATGGCACAATAATGTTTAATTAAGAAATTTTCAAACAAATCTTTGCTAAATAATAAGAATATAGATTTGAAGAAATTTAAATAAGGTATAATAACTTCAGGCTAACTTTAAATCTACTTATATGCATTAGATGGTAATTTGAAATATTTTAAGTTACATTTGCTTATGAATACACTAGCATTTCAAATATGCCGTTCTCAACAACCAAGGCATAGAGTCTGGTTATATCGTATTCTTACGAATTCATACTTTTTTTTGAAATTGTAAGCTTTCGCGCAAAGTGCTTAAAACTTTAAGAGTTGTGCGATTAAATTGCGTTTAATTTAATTGCGTAAACGTTGAGAAGTTCGTAAAAAATTCTTGAGACTTTCATTTCATCTGCATTCACAAACAATTTTTTACATACAACTTATTTTTAAGTTTTTATTAAAAATACTCTTTTTATGATATAACAATAATTGTATTAGTAACATTTTTATTAAAAATATATCTTCTAAATTGAAAAATACTTTTAGTATGAAGTATTTCTACTTACGTTAAGAGGCTTATTAGCAAGAGAAGTTATTGTAGCTTATAGAACTTAATAACCTGGAATTGATTGCTTTCGATTTATTATTCTATTTATTTGATTACTTTTGGGTTATATCGTTTTCTGTACTGCGTGCAAAGCCCTTTTGAATTACTCGTTTATCTTTGAAAATAATACAAGAAGTAGTTCAAGCTGTACTTTTAATATTAACTAAAAATGCAGAGAAATTAAAAAATTTTGTTACTGTAATATAGACGCCTACGGAATCGATAAATTTTCACTTCACAAAGAGAAATTCATAACAAAAAGTGAAAATTTTCAATAAAACGTTATATACCCGGCGCCGTTCGGCAATTTAAACGCGTTAAAAGCACGACGCGCGCGCGACATTTGTCGAAGCAGTTTAATAAAATTCTTGGCTCGCTGAAAAAAAAAAAAATACCTGTCGGAACGCAACGAGATCGCGCTCCATAAAACCGGAAAAATCATTCAAAATCCTGTTAGAAATTTTCGACAAACAGAGGAGCCGCCGCCGCCGCCGCCCTGCGCGCGCATCGCGATGGAGGGCGCGCGTGCAAGTGGGCCGAAAAAAAAAACGGGATAAATAAAAGCCCGGCCGCGGATAGTTCGCGAGACCGAGGAAAATTCAATTGCAGCCTAATGCATATGCAGTCCGCGCGGCCTTTGGCGAAGCCGCGGCCTCTCCCTGCCCGCTCTCGGCGCGCGCTGATGAATTCTCATCAATGAATCGCAGTCGCGTGAGCGCAGCCGATGCTGATGCGAGAAAATCACCCGATAAACGAGTAGAAAGTGACTGCCGCGGCAATACAGGCGCGCGGAATCCGGCCGCGCTGCGAGCGCAGAAAACTATATACGCGAACTCGGTGTGTGTGTGTGTGAGTCTGCAACTTCGAATGAAATGCACCCGCGGAATTCGCCCCGGCGTCGACAGAGCGTTAAAGCCCCTTAAAAATCGTTGCTCTCCCCCGGCGCGGCGCGCACAATATATACATCGACAAAGGCTTTTAGACTCGACTTTGCGCACGCAATACCTGGCTCTTAGCGACGTTAAACGGACGATTTTTCAAGCGCAGTCCGATCATTAGCGGATGGATTTTTCCGAAAAAGCAGTGCTCGCTTTTTTTTTTGTCTGTTGTCGAGAAAAAGGCATTGCGCCCATTGAAATATAGGGTTGCACGTCGGTGAATTCGTCCGCTCAACGGCAGACGTAACGGTTACGAGCCGTTCTTGATGCTCCCGCGTTTGTATAGCTGTGTGCGCAAGAGCCTAAATCGGCTTTCATGTTTGCTGCGAGTCCCGAGAGATATGTACAGCTAAGCCGGAGATGGGTGAACTGTTTAGATCGCTGGCTTTAAGGCTCATTCGAGGAGGCTGATGTTGAGCGATCGAATTTTGAAGAAGCGCCGAGTTAAAAAGCGCGAGGTGTCAAGCAGCGAGAAAAAAAATGCATTAATCTTATCGATTTCGGATCAGAGCAGCGATATTTTAAATTTTCAAACATTTTTTTAAGTTGTCAATCGAGCGAGACTTATTTTTTCGGCGAGACATTATAAAATGTATTATACTTAAAAATAATTATGCTTGGTGAAAAAAGAAACTTCGAGTCACTACTGTCAAAATTATATTCAAAAAGCCTAAATTTCAAACAGTTATTCAACTTTATCTTGAAAAGGACTACGTAATTAGTCGAAACGTTAACTTTTTAAATCCATTAATTCCGACGGTACAGTGAACAAAAGTTTCTTTCTTTCCAAAAGACAATTAAACTGCCTGCTATCGGATACAATTAACAGGCATCATTGAAGTAAATAATTTTTTTTCAACCGTTCAGTCGTGAATAAAAAGCGCAAGGAGAACCGCGGGACTTTTACGCTGCAGTCACATAAAGGTATTTCGAAAGTCATATAACTGCTTTCGAGGGCAATACGTCAGTTGTAAAAATATTTTATAGCACTCCACAAAATTTTTACATACGCATTACAGTTACCTTAACATGAAATTGGAAATCTGCTTTTATGATATTCATTCAATGCACTACTACTGTTGGTCATTCCGCTTGCAAACAATCTTCTACAATTTCGTATTTGAATTTATTGATGTAGAAAATTTTCGATTCTACCACTTCCGCCTAATATAACAATCGAAATAGATGCGTATTTGTGTTCAAATTTGTAGTCAAAATTAGTTATAAGGATTAAGTTCATTTTTTTACAGTTTAAAATTAGTAATATCATTTCGGGATAACAATATCTGAGTAAAACTTATCTTAGAAACTAAATTTAATATTGACAAAATTAAATAAGAATTGAAAAATAGTCTGCCATAAAGCGCAGCATTTTCCTTGCTTCTTTCTATCTGCTTCAGTAAAATTTCACCGTCTAATAAATTTTTCAGGCTGCTTTTTTCGTTTCTTTCTTACCTTTATACTTTAATTTCATTTTTAAATTGTCTAAAACGTTATAGCTTCCTTAGCGTAAAATTTAATTGACATTGCCTTCATTGATCAACAAATTTCAAACATTTTAATCAACTCGCGCTTCAAAACAAAACTCGTATTCCATTGCATTTATGGTTTGAAGTTGAGCTGGCCCTCTACGGAACGGGCAAACTCTTCCGATACTAGAAATGTTGCGAATGTTTCGAAACTCTGCAGTAAAACATATATAATATGAACAAGTTGTGCAAGAAGCAAAGCTTTCTGCGAGCTTCAGCAAAAGATAAAAAACTAAACAAAACAGTGTAGAAGGGTTTGCACGCTACGGCTCTTGAAAAAAAAAAGTTCCTGCCCTCGAGAATAAATGTGAAAAAGAAGTCCCTTTAAGAGTAAAATCTGTAATTAACTCTTTATTAACCTCGCTTATTTAATATCGTATCTTTTACTCTGCGACATCATTTAATAATTAATTGCACATAATACTTTTCACGGTACGATCCATTTTCATTTCAGAAATATATGTATTCGGATTTCTTTCATCGGCTGAAGCGGCGTACCTTTTTCGCGGGGCACTCAACGTACTTGTAGAATCGCAGACCTCATTTTCCCATCCTCATTAAACTAGAATTTCTCGCGCTTTCCAGGGTGTGCCACACTGCTGCTCTTTGCGACAGAGGAATAACTTTTCAGAAAACCTATGCCGCGAAGCAGTCGATAGGGAAGTCGAACTTGATTACGTTCTCGGAACGTGCAATATTTCCGTTTAACTCTTAATTCATCGTCTAAACTCTAACCTCGGAATGCATTTCGAATTCAGTGTAAAGTCCCCACTGCCCTACATTAAAAAATGTTCAATTTTTAATGCATTTCAGGCGTTAATTATTTCAGCGGGGACCTTACAAACGATCTCGTTAAAAATTTTAAAGTGAAAAATATCGTAATAACGCAAAATTAAGAAATTTTTAAAAATGATTAGTTTATTTTAAGTTTTTTTTTTATAAATGAAAATTTCTGTACCATAAAATGTTGATTTACTGACTACATAAACGCGGATAAAGTTTTTAAAGCACTGAATAAGCGAGCAATGAATTTATCAGTCGCATCAGTAATTAAATAAAATTCACAAAAGCGAGCGAAGCCACAGAGATCTCCGGGGGCATAAAGCCGTTGCCAAGCACCTGGGAAGAAAAATCGACGGACCTTTCTTTCGGAAGTGGCGCGGGAATGAGAAAAAAGACAGAGTAAATTACGAAGGCATCAAGGAAGCGCTAATGACCCATTTTCTTAAGTATCCGAAAAGTCGAGAAACGTCTTATCGCGGCGCGGTGAGCGTAGAAACGACTGTGCCAGCCTACCTATACCTAGATTGGAGCAAATGGAAGAAAACTTCGATTGCAATCTATCCGGGAAGTTGAATTTCATTCGACGCGAGCGCGAAATTAGAATATATAGACGCCGAGAGAGAGAGAAAGAGAGAGACGAGGAGACGATACGGAAGGGGGTTCTTAGGCAAGAAGTAGAAGTGAAAGGGAGGATTATTTGATTATGAAGGGAGACTGTAATTTGAACCGGAATCTTAGTCACTTCGAGGAAAAGTTATCGATTGAGGCGGAACGGCGAGTTCTTAATTAATTTGGAATTTTATACACCGGAGGATTGAATTTGCATTAATGAGCTGTATTGTATGGTCGGGGAGCTTTTCGTATATAGATGCCTTTCTATCGATCGAACACTAATATTTTCTTTATTTTATGTCATTGCGGAAACTAGTTGACGGCTCTTCTAAACCTTGTACATTTTTTTACAATTTAGGATAATTAAAAATCTAAATTCCTTCTCTATTTTTTCAACGAGAAAATAATAAAAAGCGAGAGCTCTTCGAAACAAAATGCATTTGTTTAATTCACAAAAAGTTTCGTGTAAGCTCTTTCGTTTTAATCATTTACTAGTGCACTCACCCTATGAAACTTTTTTATATCTTTTTTTAAGATCGAGGCCATAAAAAGTACGAGAGAAGCGTGGGAAAAAAATTTCGTTACAATATTCAATAAAAACACTATCAAGATGATATCATCATCTTTATGCATACTTTATAAATCTTTATTATAAAAATTTAAATTTAAATCACTATTTGTATGCAAATATATATACTTTTTACAGTGAATTGCAAAAAATCTGCAATGCCTGCTTTTAAAATGCTTGATATACAGTGGACTGAGACAACAATGTAGACTCAGATGTTTCATAATTTTGAACTTTTGTTTTCGTAAAACTGCACAATCTTCAAAATTCCTTCAAATATTTTGATACTTGAATAATTAACATTTTAATGCAAAATTACTAATGATTCGATAATGTAATTTAGATAATGTAAATTTAATGATAATGTGAACTTATTAACATTAACAATATTTCCGTCAATCTAATCAACTGAGTCTGCAGTGTTTACCGCATATAAATGCAAATTTTAATTCAAAAGGGAATCCCTATATCAAGAAGTTTATCTTTCAGAATAAATCATTAATTGAAAAAAATCCTAAAATTGAAAAAAAAATTAAATTAGTTAAATCTGATACGAAACGAAATAAAATTCTTGTTTTAAAAGCCGAAGAATTAAGCGCTGCATTTTTGAAAGCAATATTGCGTGTATTTTATTTAATTTAAATTAATTACTGACAAATAAGGTTATATTTCATAATATGAACGAGACCTGTTCAATTTTTCACCCCAAGTGCACGTGACGGCAAAAGATTAAGCAACATCGATGCTTTATACGTCAAATAAATTCAGACATATAGCATTCCGTGCAAGGATAAAAATATCGCTCGGAGTCGTGGGAATTCTAGTAATAAATACCGGAGAATAAAAGCATCGTCTACTTTTTCATCGATAGGAACCCTCCAGCTTAAAAATGATAGCCTGTAAAGGAGAAGACGCATTTCGAAACATAAGAATTGTAACTCACCTCGACTCTCATCAAGTGATGCCATAAAAAATTTTCAATAACGAACCATTTTTCCTCGGGCTAAAGGAAAAACCGCTTGCATAATTAGAAAGCGTTAGCGCTTTTCTTTAAGAAAAGCAAATAATATTTTACTTGTAGAATTGTTCGTTCAATTTAAATAAACTCTTTGTTCAGGGGACGAATAAGTAATCAGTTTTTTCCAATCTCACTGAGGACTAAGTGTTATCTCTAAAATGAAGAGAGCAAAGACTGAAGAATAAATCCGAACGAGTATTCTTACCTCCAGCAGAAACTTTGTACTATCCGCTTTAAAATATTCCTTCAATATTGAAACTGCAAAGTTTTTTCTATCGTGATATTAAGATTTTCTAAGAACTAGTATACTTTATCGCAGCTTTAAGCTTGAAAGTACTTGATGGTACATTTATTCAACTTGCAAGAAAAAAAGTTGAATATAATTACAAATTTTTGTATCTAAGAAGTACTAGCAAAAAGTGCTTAGATAACTAGACACTTTTGCAGATTCTTTATTTTGATATTTTAGGTCGATAGATTGTATATCATGATATATTTGTATATCATGCAGGATATAAGTTTAATATTGAATTACTGCCCCATTATTATCTGCGACGGGAATTCGGTACATTGGTATGGAGTCAGATATTCGAAGCGAAGCGTGGAGTCAGACATTTGAGGCTTTTCATTACATCGCAACAGAATTTAATTAGAGATTTATTAAGATGTACATATCGATTTTGGCAAGCGGAGTCTGCCACACAATGAAAACGCAATCTCCTTAAATCGAAAGACCGAAGTGCGAAATTTCGCTTCATTATAGTGCGATTTCACTTTGAAATTCGTTCTAATTAAAACTGGCATCCATCGTGTAAAGTCGTGCATTCATTTTAAAGATTTTAATTCAATTTCTCAAACGCTATTCCAAAGTTAAGGGAGATTACGCCGCTTAGGATTTCTCGGTTCACTCACAAAAGGGATGGTCAATATTCTGACAAACTCTGCCGATCGTTGCATATAATACGTGAGTTTGCTAACAGGATGCTATACGATACTTTAATATTGAGAGTCGACCGAGCAGCATGCGAGTGTAAGGATTTCAGTGCTCGAATAGTTGCGATATTTACGACTTTAGAAAGGCTTTTGATCAAGATAGAAGGGCGAAATAGCGTGTTTTAAAAGGGTTAGTTTACGATATTTTTCAGTACAAATTTTCAGTGTAAAATTTTAAAAGAAATGTGAATTTTCATAAAAAATATATTATATACATTTAGGTTTGAAATTCAGGGTTGAAATAAAAATTTCAAGTAAGATGTATAAATTTAGAAACATAAAAATATGAAAATTTAAGGTTTGAAGACTTATAAAGTACCCATCTTAGTAGTTTGCTAAATCCGGGGTTGTAAAATCTTCCTGACCTTGTGTCAGATTTAAATAAAAACATGATTCCTTTTTCAAATTTGAAGTAAAACTTAAATTTTTACATTTTCTCACAACCGCCTTGAGGTGCGCCTCTTCTTTAACAGAAAGGAAATTGAACGCACAATTCAATTACGCGCTTGGCATCTCAAAAATGGACTTAGGCAGTCATTTCTACACGACGGTACCGCCTTATACTTTCTGCGTCATAGGATTCTCCGTAGTTTTGCAGACAGCTGCCTCCCGAGTTGGCGTGCTGCTTCTGCGTTCGGGGATAAAGCCGGCTTATGAATGGCATTTCGAAATATCGATCGCGATAATACAACGATTTAGCTTCACCTCAAACTTGCTCCTGGATGAAGGTGCGAAATTTGCTTGTGGAAGACATGCAGTATATATGCCCTCTTCCAGGAAGCAGAGCTCTTCTTCTTGGCTAATTGCCTAATCCTACAATCATGTTGTAATCCGATGATTGGCGGATTTACCCGAAATACGCGGAGGTCACATATATATTTCTCATCAAATGCATCAATATGCTTAACCTAGTTGTTTCAATGTTCTGCACCGGTTATTAAAATAATATTATTTCCACTTACGAAAATTTAATGATTTAAACTAAAATTTTGCACAAGTGCCATCACAAAATTCGAGATTTGTTGCAGAAAATATTTCAGACTCGTCGAAAGCTCAAAAAGGATTGGCCAGCTGTAACATGAATTCTATCAAGGGCGTTTATCTGAGAATTCATATAAAGAAGCCCGTATCCCCGAATCAATATAAAACGATATTTGCAATTCTATTGTCCGAAATTCGCGGGGGGGGAGCACGAAACGGGTGGCGCGCGAAAAAATTCATTTTCCCCAAATTCGAAGAGCAGAGCGGCGGCATTGCCAGTCATCAAATCGAATCGAAAGAAATTGGCCCGATAGCGGAAAAGCCGTATAAATGGAAATCGAGAATCGCTGGAGCCGAAAAATACACTTTCTCTCTCCGTCCCTCTCGCTCCGCCGGTCAAAAACGCGGGACGCGCTCGGCGAGAAAGGTGTCCGCGAATGACGCAATGCGTTGCACAAGTGGACGCGCAATCCGAGCCGCCGCCGGCGGCGGCACTAAAACCGCCTGAGTTGCGGAAGAAAGGGATTGACCCACTGACTGGAATTCGCGTCCCGATTTCTCTGCCGAGCGTCGAGCATTCAATATGAGCCCGACCGAGAACTAATCAAACTCGTTCGACTTTTTGATTGCCATCGATCACTCGGCTGTTTACTTATTACGCGGGGATTTCGGCTTTATGGTCGGGCCTGCTCGCGTTTCGAATATCGGGCAGCGAAGCCGCGATATTAAAGTGAATTCGATAAAGAGTGTCATCATTTTTGCTGGTTAAAAATATTATTGTCAATCTCAGAATTGACGTTTATCTGCATTATAAAAATTTTTATTTCAATGCAAACACTTCGAAAACATTTCTGCGCATAAAAAATTCTCGAAAAATACCCTCTCTTTTTTTATACGCGCGAACATCCATTTTTACTTTCATTCCCGCGACATGTATCACCATTCGAGCCCTCCTATTAGCAACGAGGTCAGTTTTCTTACCCGGCACCAGGAGCGCGGCCCGGCAGGGGAATTCGCCGTAAAAAGCATTTAGCTCGTAGCGGGAAAATGTCCCATAGTTTGTTCCGCAGCGAGCGCGGATTTCAAAGCCCGATCTTGGAAGCCGTTCAAGGCTTCCCGGCGCGCAACATCGCTTAAAACGAGACTCTCTCTCTCTTCCCTTCCTCCTTTTCTCCCGACATATTACACCAGAGACCGGAGGAATATATATACGCGACGAACTGCACGTTGTCCCGGCGATCTCGCGGAATTTTTTAACGGGGGGACGCCCGGGAGCGTATCTCACGTATGCAGGAATTTCAACAATGGGAGTAAGATTTCAGGGGCCCGTGACTTACACCGCAATTACGTCAGCCGATCAGAGCCAATTTTCAAGCCGAATTCTCGCGCGAGATTAAGCTGAAGTCAATTGCCGCCCGGATTGGCTAAGTTTAACGGCTGTGTGAGTTTGGTAATTGGTAGTGCACCGAGAGAGAGAGAGAGAGAGAGAGAGAGAGAGCGAGTATAGAACGCGCGTGCAAGTCCGATCGTTGTATCAAAAATCAGCGAGGGACGGTTTACGAGAGTACAATTCGGGTCAATAAATATTTATTTTTATTGCCGGCAGAATGCTGCCGGATATATCTTGCGGAAAATGCCGACCGAAACATGCGACAGCCCGATGAAAAATAAGCGCGCGGGAAGTGAAAAATGAAATAACTTGTTTTACAGAATTAATATATCCTCGGACTGTGTTTACTTTTCTTTTTTGCGATTTCGTGCGTTCTTATATTGGTATTGAGGCGGGAATTGCGAGTTCGGCGTATTTTTAAATAAATGTAATAATGTTTTTTTGCGACGATAAATTCGAAACTTTTGATTGATTTTGTCAAAATATTTCGTTGCGTCGTGTGGCTCGGGTCCATTTTTAGAACATAAAGTTGATATATGGGCTTCGTTCATTAGCGTATCTTTTTTTTTGCGTCAGTTACTGTCCTGTAGGTCCGAAAGCGAAAATATATGCATGAGAAATTCTTTTACTAATTCCCAGAAATTTGAAAATTTCAGGATGAAAATCAAATATATGTATATTGATTTAACTATTTATATTAAATTTAATTTTACGAATTAATCGCATTCGCAAAATTGATATTTCGTTTTCTGTACACTGAGAGAAGAAATATAGTAAAAATTACAAATAATCTTGTAAAAATTACCATACTGCCTAGTAAAGCCGCCACAGACT
>UCOL01001175.1:0-41303 GCA_900474335.1 Ormyrus nitidulus
CCCCCCCCCCCCCCCCCCAGGAGGCAAGAAGGCCTGCCCTCGCTAATACGTAACTCCATTAAGCTCCTAGTCGCCGGCCGGAGCGAGTGAATAATTGAAGGCGAAAAAAGAGCGGCTCGCGTCGACTAATCCACGCGGACAATCTAGGATGATTAAAGTCTCGGCTCGCGGTGACGGAACGAAGGAAGCCGCCGCCGGTATATATATACGTCCTCGATCTAACGCAAACACCTGTCGCGGAACTCGAGCGAGTCGTCGCGGAAAAAATGCCCCTGCGCGCCGACTACTCGAGTCGATAACGCGCGGCGTACGAACAAAAAAAAGGAAGGCACGCTTCTTCTCCGCGCGGCGACAATTATTACGCGGAGCGCTCGTAAATTTCGAGCGGCCTCGAGAGTTCGCGCGGCGGCCCTTTCCTTATAATGTGTGCACTCTTTTGCACTTTAACGCGCTCTCGTATGCAAGAGCGAGCGGCTTGATTTATGGGTTTGCGAAACATGCCTGCCGAGGAAATGGTTATTATAGTTGGGTGTAACAAATTTATGTTTGAGTTTCGTGTATACTTTCATTTTTTTTTTATCCTTTCAGACATTAAGCCGCCTATATACCGCCTAGGGCCACCTTAGTCGGCCAATTGGCTTGGAAAATTCAGCTTTCAATCCTTTCGAGCGAAAATTCAGATTTTCCAAGATTCGAAATAGCTGTACGATTTGGTTTAAAAGATAAGTAACGAAAAAGGGCGAGGCCGCTTTCCTTCCCGTAAATATAAATGGAACGCAAAAGATTGTGCTTTATAAAAATAAACTGCCTCTGAAAAACTTATCAGCCTGCAGGTATTTCAATAACCTTAATACCCGCAAAGTACTACTCGAGCAATAACCCATCGTATCCACTCGCGACACGAAACAATCGCCTACAAAAAAAAAAAAAAAAGGAAAAGAGGCCAAGCGGAACGAAGCTTCACGCGGATTGAATCGTTACCTCAATCACTTTAGTGAAAAACCTTCGCCTCTCGACAATCCGCCGCCCATCGCGGGCATTCGTCGCGGCTCGGGTCGCGGCGTTAGGCCATTAAGAAAATGAATAAAGCTCCCCGCGATAAGTGATCACAGCCCCGTACACTCTCCGCCGGCATTTAATAAAAGCCCCGGTGACTCTCTGCTTTCCAATATCGCCAAGATTTCACGATATACTCCCGCTCCGCGGATCGGAGTGTTACGTATATATTTTGCATTTTCCGCCTGCAGAGCTTTATTCATTATTCACGCAAACGAGCGAGGAAATCCAAATGGGAGAGAGCGCCGCCGAGGCGTAACGCGGAGCTGTTTCGTTGCGACGCCTCTCGTTACTTATTGACGCCCCCCGCGACGCGCGCAATCGTCGTTTTCAGTGATTAGCGACGGACTGGCCTGCTCAATATTTCAGTAATGAGCCGAGAGCTTCCCAGCCGCGTTCAAGCGATTATTATATGTACGAATTGCAACTCTGTCGTGTATTATTGTGCACAGGCCTGGGAGAATAATTAGAGATCATCGCTAATGCGCAAAGTTGAAGTGTACATCGAGGCCGCGCGCTGGGAGGGGGACGGCTTGCAATAAGTGTAATGGCCTGCAATTTCATAAAATGTCGCGGGGGAAAAATTGACCTAAATTTTTCAGAATATTATAAACGGCGATTATCTTTGTGCCGCGAGCATTAATTAATCTCCTATTACTTTTTTCAATTATCGTACATAAACGGGATTCTATATCGCGTATATCGGCTGGGAAGCCGCGTAAATTCTTGGAAGATATTATACCGTCCACCGCCGTCTCGTGGATTATACGCGAAAGTTTCGGAAACTTTATACTTAACAATTTAAAACCGGAGAAATTCTCGAAACGAAATAAAGCAGCTCCCAAATTACGTCCGAAATTATTAATACACCGCGAGCAGAGAAGCAGAAACTCGGAAAAGTTTCACACAAGAAATAGATTTACTACACGATGTGTGCGCAACCATCAATAATTCCCCTCTTGGCGTATAGCAAGCCGGGACGGTTATACACCTCGTACAGATCCCCGCCAGGAAAGTTCGAAAGTTCGGCGGTGTCCCCTTGAATTATTAAGAAAAGACGTCCGCCGATGAAAAATTCAAGCCCCGCGCCGCGAGATTCAATTATCAAAATTATCGATCGGCCGAAACGTCTAAAATTAAGTCGGCCATTTAGAAAAAACGGTCGCGAGCGCCCGGCAATTAGCGGCGCGGCCTGAAAATCGTCCGAGGGAAAACACACCGCGGAGTCCGCCGCCGTCGCTGTCCGTCATCGTCGCGCGACTGTTGACACAGGCCTCGTTGTAACGGAGTCCCGACGCAAACGTCCCTCGTCAAAACTTGCGACTAACGGGCAAATAAACAATTGTTTTTCAAAGTCGCCTCGTCTACCTGGGTAAATATTGGGGGGGGGGGGGGTGTGAAGGGAGAAAAAAAAATTGGATATAACCGAGCGGCGTCGCACGTCGGCGAGTATTATTGCCCGGCGAGTATACATAAACGATCTGATCGTTTGGTGTCATTGGCGTGCGGCTTTTGTACACTTGGGGGTTTAAAAATTCTTGGCAACTTTGTCGTCTGGCGAAAGTGTGTCGATGCTCGGGGATTAGGTCTGGTTGACGATATATAATATAAGAATTAACTGGCCAAACGCACATTAAGTGCACATGCCTAGCGAGAAGCATTAGAATTGCCGGCAAAAAGCCCGAAAAAAATCCAATTAAAAAGCGCACATAAATTATAATCGACTCCCTTTTATCAAACTCCTAATAATGCATCTCTCTATCTCATTATAGCCGGTCCGCTATATATAGCCCTCGATCCTTCCTCTCTCTCTCGCCTCCTTACATCATGCAGCGGGGCTATCCTGCGGCCGGTGTATTAATTAGAGCCATAAAAAGGCAGCTTTAATGCGAGATTATCTCCGCGGAGGCGCGTGCGGGCCTCTCCACCACTTCATTCGTCTCTCTCTCTCCTCCTCTCCGCTCCGCTCTCCCGGCCGTCGTCTTTTTATTATATCTGCCTTCAGCTTGCAACAGTTGGGTTGCGAGAGAGGGCAGCTTGGCCCCTCGGGTTCCGGGGGCTTTTATACGTACAAAATATATTTCATTAAAGTCTCGGTAGTTTTTCAGATTGCTCCTCTCTCTCTCTCTCTCTCTCTCTCGGTCTGGCTCGCGTTACAGCTTTATTTTGTCCGCCTTAATGCGTCCGCGTAAAATAAAACGCTCTCGCTGCGCGCGCGCGACTAATGCGTGTGTTTAAGCGCAATTTTTTTGCCGTGCAAATTGATTGTTATCGCTTCCGAGCTTCCTTTCGCGCCGCTCTTTTGCGGAGCGGGGCCCCCGGGCCCCGCGGCTTTCTAATAAATAATTTAAGGCCCCCGGAGGAATTCGGTTTGTTGCATTAGACTCGCTTTGGAGCATTCTTCGGGCGGGCGAGTGCTGCTTTTTTTTGGACGACTCTTTTAAATACTTATAGGTATTCCTCGCAATCAGATTGAAGGATTTACGAGTTATATTTCGACGAGATTCTGAAATTTTTTTTATGAATTAAAAGATTGTAATTGATTGTAATTGTTTTGGACATCTTCTACATTTATACAGTTTTGTTGTAAACTTTAAATAAATATAGAATATTTACAAATATAATGTCAAATAAGCATATAATTCTAAGAAGTTCATCGCTCTCATTTTTATTCATTATTGTTTAACTCCAACCTCCATCGAAAACCTATAATTTTTAAACACATTTTTAAAATGTCCCCTCGTCTAATTACACTTCCAACAATTCCCTTCTAAAACGCGGAAAAAACTCGACGCCGGCATTATCTATAACTCATCAATACAATTGCTTAGTCAAATTAAAAACGTTCTAATTGCCGGTTTGACGTCTAATAACCGTTAAGAAAAGCCACGCAACAACGGCGGCGCAACGAGGAAAACCCTTTGAAGCGACTAGTCCGGCTTTATAATTTTCTTATCCCAGGCCTTATATTTAAAATAACGCACCGCATCCCCTTCTGCATGACTGTACACGCGACATTTTCACCTAATAGTCGCGAGAGCCGACTTTACAGCCCGGCGATCGTCCGCAATTTTAAATAATACAAAAGCCCTCCCCGCGCGGCGACGACGTCGTGTCTTTCGACGGGAGGACAGATAAAATATGCATCTAATTACGCGCGGCGCCTACTTCATTAGAAACTCTTCCCCGAGAGAGAGAGGGGGAGAGAGATTCTGTGTGCACAGGTGACTGTTTCGTGTGATTCTGGCCCGCTCGAAAATACACGTCCGCTCGAACGCGGCTGTTTTCCGCATTGTGCGAGCCGGTGGCACAATGGATACGAAGAGGCATCGGTTTCTGGCGCGTTTTCCCGGGAAAGATCGAGCCGCGGCGTTTGGCAGCTCTTTTGGATTTCTCTTTGTTTGCACGGCGATAAAGAGCGAGTGCTTGGTTTTGAATATGAAAGGCGAGGTGGCTATGCTAATAGGCTGGACTCGGAGGGAGAGAGGAGGATCCCCATTGTTCGAATTTTGTACGGTTTTAGGTCGTTTTACGTGTGGATGTCGGCCGGAAAATCACTCGAATTCAAAGTTGATTTCTACGATGAACTTTTTTGTATGTCTTTAAGACGTTGTCATGATAATATGGTGCGGCGTTGTGGTGGGAATGAAATTTGTTCGTTTGATCGTCGTGAATCCGTAATAGGAATTCCTTTTTATTTTGGTGCACGTTTGATTTATGCTCGGATTATACTTTAGTAGCTCGATTTTTCTGATAAGGCATCTAATAAACACTTATGAGTTTAACGGAAAATAATTAAGATTTTTTTATTTTCAACGAATTTACAGACAAACAAATAATCATTCAATATAAAATATTAAAAAAAATTAATTATTTATTTTTTAGAAATTATTATAATAAAATTAATTGATAATTGTGCCAAAAATTACAGTTATAATCTATAAATTTTAATTTTTTAATAAATTAGTTTAAATTAATTACTTTATTACACGAACGACGGCTGTGTTAATTAAATTTGATAAATTCTAAAAATAATTTTACGAGAAATCTCGGAATTGGAGATACCTTTGCATAATCAATTCAATGTAGATTTTTAATTGATTGTAGCACTTCCCCAAAATCTATCAATTTGTCTAAATATTGACTCTCATTCTTTTGAATACCTTAGCTTTTAAAGTGACACGTGCTGCTCGAGTGATACGATTGCGATTTCTGTCAATCAATCTCTATGATGTACTCTACTAAAATACTGTTTCGTAACAATAACACGATAATATTTTTAAACTCCAAAAAAGCAGGAAACATTCCAGATCAGCGCTTCCATTATCTAATAAAATCGTCAATTTTCCCCGTTTCTCCAAAAATATAAGCCAAAATTTCAATCGAGTCGATCTCGCATTCCGTCGGCCTCCGCTCACCTGTACACGCATAATCTAAGGAAAAATTCGAAAATGAGTTACTGTGAGAAAGCCCGTGAAAACAGCGTCTCAGCGTATATACATATACGGCTCCGGCACAAAGCCGCGCGCGGAAAAAAGGGGCGAGAAAAAGAGATTTTTCCGTATTCTCAATATGAAAAGTCAGAAAGGAAAGTGGGCTCGAGTGGCGTCGCGGCGCGGCGTCCAAAGGGGCCCGGCAGAAATTTCGGGCGCAGGATTATGCGGACCGAGAGAAAGGGAGGCTGTTATAACGGGCAGGTCGACGGGGCATTGTGGCACAAGAGCGGCAACCCCGAGAGCGAGACAGGTTGACGTCGCTTG
Source organism: Ormyrus nitidulus (assembly GCA_900474335.1). NCBI lineage: Eukaryota > Metazoa > Arthropoda > Insecta > Hymenoptera > Ormyridae > Ormyrus > Ormyrus nitidulus. Next base: position 5,817 of record UCOL01001175.1, read on the forward strand.
AAAGCGACTCGACTAATGCATGCCGAATCTCGCAGCGTGAATTTCGTAAAGGGACGAATTAAGTGGCTGGAAAAACAAGGGGGGAGGGGGGGCAGGAGCGAGCATTCATCATCGTACTTTTGTTGTGACGCGAGTCGTGGGTGTGCGTTTGTTGCTTGGTGCGTTTGCGAGTTACTTTTGTTCTCTAATGAGATCTCCTCTCGGAGCGATGATGTTTTATGATATTTTGGGCCTGCTTTTTGTGGGAAAGCCTTTGTTTGGGCGGCCTGGAAAGTCGTAATTTTGGAAATATGAGATTTACTGAATTCATTACGAATATTGAGCATTGAGAGTTTTTTAAAATTTCTTTTAATCGTAAACGAATTAATGGTTTTTTGGCTCGAGCAAATTTGATTAATTAGTCATTGCAATTTATTTACACAAAATTTTAAATATTGAAAATGTTCATATTTCATAATAAAAATTCCTAAAAGGTAAAAATTAACATAAAAACCTTAAAAGACGCAATCGAATAAGTAAAGTAATTCTCGTACATCCGAAATGTTCCGGCATTTAAAAGCAGGCGCTCGATTCCCCCTTAAAAACTAGAAAATCCGCTCCGCGAGGCTTTTCCCACCGGCCAACTCTAAAAAGTCTGCACGGTATACGCACCACCTCGTCCAGCAGAAAATTGCACAGCTCCTCGTCAGCGGCGGCGGAGGAGCTCGTCCAAAAGCCCGTAAAAATCTCGCTCTCGAGATCGCGCTGCCAGGTTCCGCGAAAAACACGGTCAGCTCGTGCATTAATAACCTCTGGGCAACAAAGTAGCTCTAGCGTGAAAAAATGCCCCCAACACCGGCCGATTACCGGCTCTCTCTCTCTCTCTCTCTCTCTCTCTCGGCACGCGCCGCGCCGTTGCAGAAATAATAAAGGCTCGGCAAGTAATGGAGGCTATAAACGAGGGAAGGTTGCGCGCGCGCGCGACAGAGCAGGAAAAAGGGCAGGTGTTGCTCCTGAATCCTTATGGGACATCGGTGCGGCGCAGTTGCCGGGCGGGAGAAGTGAGGCATCAGCCTGGAGCTGACGCGTGTCTAAGCGACCGACGGTGTACCTGTCCTTCGGGAGGCAAGCAGCGCTCTCTCTCTCTCTCTCTCTCTCTCTGCTTCTATCTCCGGACCCTTTGCGGCATTTCGGAGCTGGGTCAGGAGGTGAGCCGATCACCTGTTTCGCCGGGAGAGGCTTGGAATTCACGGCTTTTCGACGATTCATCCGGGGACCCGGAGCTGTGCACGGCGGCATTTTTCAGAGGTTTAGAATTTTAATTGGGTGGCCCGATTTCGGACGTGATTTTAGCTCGTGAATCAGGATGATTCTTCTGATTTTAGTACTTTGTAAGCAAATACGAGGAGACGTTCGTGCGGTTTAGTTTACTCGATGGTATTGCAAAATGTACGTCGTAAAAATACATAAAAATGTCCCACAGCTGCGAGAGAGCTTCATTGTCATTTTATGACGCAGCTGTTGCCATTTTTTATGCGGTTTTTTATGAGCTTCGAGAAGCTCCGAGCGTTCCTTTGACAAGTTGTCAATCTTCAAAAATGGTCCGGTACACTTGATTTCTCGATGCGCGCCAAGAGCGCCTTTTATCGATGCTCGGTGCAGATAAGCTCGAAGATAACCGCGGGCTTTATTAATGCAACATATTTCCCAATTCCTCCGCGGGTATATGAAAACCACTTGTCATTTGTTACGCGCGTCAAGTATCTCCGAATGCATCTTTGAGCGTTTCTCGGCTGGATGGAGGCGAGTTGCACCTGGCGACGTTATCAGGGAATGATAAAAAAAAGCGCGCGCGAATCGTTTGGCGACCGAAAAGCCGAAGGGAGATCTTTTTTTTTTTTTTTGGGTTAGTATTTGAGTTGCGCGCATAAAAAGGTTTACAACTTCATCAAAGCCCGAAGGCACAGATATCTCACGAGGCGACGTATAATTACTGTGTAGCATTTGACTTTTGATTGCATCTTTTATTTTTGGTCGCTCTTTACCTCGGCTAACTTGAATGCTGCAATTTAAAATTTAATTAATGTCAGTTTATTAAATAAATTCGACAGGCAGTTGCTCGAACGAAAAGGGTTTTATTAAATATGAATTTTAAAATTTACGTCTTTGTTATAAAATGCGAATTCTCGCTTAAACGCGTTTTGGGCGTAATATAACTTTTTAAAAAATAAACTAGCTAAATTCTCATTTTGAGAATAAAATTTTATTAAGTAGTTTACAAAATTTTATAGTGGTTAGTGCGAGTATATAATTTATCAGACTTGATCTGGTCAAAAGCTGCAGGTGCCAAAGCATCATCACCGAAGTCAAAGTCCTCTCGGCAAAAAAAATCAAAATACCTTTATCGTCCTCGGACTACATGAATTAAACTAAAAAACAGGTGGGCACGCGCTGGTAGTTTCTCGTAAAAATGCTAAAAAGTAAATTATTCAAAACAAAAACTATTTTTTTGTTATTTTACTTTATTTATTTAAGGTCACGTCCCTGAAACTATTTAATTTTCAACAATAAATTTCTACAAACGCCGTCTCTGCATCATCGGTCAATTCGAAAGTGCAATTTACCCAAAACACCCGTAGACAAAGATCAAAATCCACTTAAGCTATCGAGAAAAGCAAAATAATCCCCAGAGGGCGCAAAATCACTTAGGCAGCTCCGGCGCGCTCCCTCGTACATACATTCATCAAATCGCTCATCGCCCGGGGCCCGAAAGTGTCGCTACCCGAGAGTCAAAGCCCTCGCGCTAAAAAGGCCAAAGGAACCGAGAGCCCGAAAGAAGCGCGCGTCCCCTCGGCGAAAAAGGGCCAGCGAGAAAGGCGCCGCTTCTATATATATATATATACATACAAATGAGTATAAGCAGCTCGTCTCTCTCTCTCCCTCTCGTTGCCCGCACGACTACAGGTGCAAAGAGAGAGAGAGAGAGCGTCCGGCCTCTTATCTACGTATATCGCATGTATACATATTTAATGCCGAGGTGGATTTTTGCATGCGCCACACGGATTGGAGTGCCTTAATTTATGCCTCCGCGCGCAAGTGGTGTGCCGTAAGAGCCGCGGCGAGGCTCCTCGTCAAACTGGACGCGGCGATCCGCTCGGCCGATTGCCGCGGGATGAGTTTCGGTAATCGTTATCGGTGTAAAGTACGCGGAGCCGTCATTATTTCGCGGGTATAAGCCGAGATCGAAGGAGATATTTGCTTTTGGCCAGGCTTGGACGGAATTATATATATGTGACGAGAGGTGCGTCCGTTTCGACAAATCGATTACAGACAGGCTCGAGAGATTTCGGTAATGATTAATTACTCCGTGCTTTGACACCGAATTCCGACACCGAATTTCACCGAAACACTCAGCCCTCGCACAAAATAATACTCGTCGCCTTTCCATCTACGAAAAAGCCTCCTCCACCCCTCGAAAGAGCCTAACTAGAAAAACTCGACGGTCGCAGAACAGAAACGAGGCAGCGTACGATAGCCGCGCGGGAATTTCGCGAGCGGAGCGCTTCTCCAAATGGAAATGTCGATAAATCGAAGCGCGGAGCATCGCGGCGGCGGCGGCGGCGGCGGCGTTTTTCGCTTTTTTTTCGAAACGCCCTTCAATTTTCTCGCCGCTACCGGCGACTACCGCCGGTAAGGTCGCGCCGCCCACGGACTCATTCATATTTCAGCGCCGCTCTTTCCACCGTTGAAAGCAGGTTCTCTCTCTCTCTCTCTCTCTCTCTCTCTCTCTCTCTCTCTCTGTTCGTTGCTTTTTTTCATAGCATCTTCGTGGGAGTGGGTGCCTGCAGTCGCGGTGAGTGCGGTCAGTGACGCACGTTTGGGGGGCGCGCGATTTTGGCGACGCGGACTTTTTCCCTTCGTCGACACGAGGGGGGGAGTGGATTTTCGGGTGTAGTGGTTTCGTTTTAGTCGGAAGAAGGATTTTTCGGAATTCAAGACATTTTTTTTCTTATCCTTCGGGAGGCAATTGGAGGAAAGCTTTTAGGGTTTGACAGAAAATTTTATGGTTCAATCGATTTTTTTTTACTGTGGAAATAGTTTAAATATTGAAAGCTGTCGTTATTTCAAAAATTTATGGAGAAGATATTAAGCTGAAAAATCGTGACAAAAAGCATAAAAGTACAATTGAGTAACGTTCTTAAAAATAATTGGGTCAATGCAGAAACTATTCCATTAAACTTGGAGAATTCGTGTAAACGACGCGGTTAATGTCTTTTCCCAACATAAATATTCAACCAGCCAAATTTACAAGTGCCATTAGACTTTTTAAATGACATCTAATCCCACTCAGGATAAAAAATTCAAATCCACCTCCGACAAAAAACTCGAGCTTCCAAGCGAAAAAAAAGAGAAGTGCAGTAAACGCAATAAAAATCGCCTTCCAAACGCTGCACTCGACGCCGCCGATTCAGGAGCGAACCCTCGTTCCTCCGCGTTTATCACTGGTCATTATTAATTTAAAGGCGAAAGGCCCGACCTCAGTTTTTACCCTCGGCGCGCGTATATATCGCTCGGCTCCCCCATTCCCGTCTTCGGCCGCTTGCGCGTCTTTCTCGCGGCTCGAAATTAGCTTTGATTACAATCCTCGGCGCACACGACTCTCTCCCGGTATATAGCCGCGGCGTGCGCTCTCTTTTAATTTTCAAGTGTGCGTGACGGCGTTTGTGTGCAGGCCACAGGCTTCGATACGCGCGGCGCCGACAGCTGTCACAATAACGACCGTTGTCGAAGATACGGAAGGAGGCTCTCTCCTTCCTCGGCTTCGCTGTAAAATGCTAATTGGAGTTGTTAGAATCTCGGCGCGTTCAGTTATATAGAACTTCGAGCAATTTTAGATTTTCATTTTAAACTCTGGATATTGGCCTTAATTAATATTAATTTATGTTCATTGATTTGGATTTTAAACATAATTTTTAATCATTTTTCGATGACGATTGTTATCCTTCGATTGTTATACAATATGAGACAATATTTTTCACCGCAATATTATACGGTCGTTAAAGGAATTACGAGCAGAAACATTCCCAATTACAAATCTGAAAGCAAAACTTTTATCTCCGCACGTTGCACAACGACAGCCGCTGAAACAAAGTGCACCACTGCACCAATTGGCCGCGGCGGAGTTTAAAACTTTAAAGCAATCGCATAGCCGCGCGGCAACAAAGTATATAAAAAGAGCTCGTCCTTTCAGCATCGATCACATAAGATATGCAATAATGAGGCGTCGTTCGCGTTATACAGGGCGATCTAGAAAATTACTACCCGGCCGCTCGTCGAGACTTTTGCCGCACATTATACGCGGCCGCGAGTCCTCTTTCGTTCTCCGTCGCGCGGAGAATCGCGCCGCCTCGTAAATTTAACAGCGGATCAATGGGCCTCGTTGTCAATTCATTCGATTTAATAAGCCGCGCCGATTAAGACGATTCGCCGCGCGGCTGAATCCCCGCGATCGTTTATACGTCCCTTGCATTTTTCATTTCGTCGTTATAGTGCGATTATTATAACCAGCGCGGACACAATGTGTACATCGCGGCGGAGGGGGGTTAATTAGCGGCCTTTTTTTTTCACGGACTGTGAAATTAAGGTGGAACGCCGGCTAATTGATAATGGATAACGTTTTTATCGAAGTGTACTGCCGCGTGGTTGGAAACGACGAGAGCTCTTTGCTGGAAATTACGTTCTGATTCTTTTGTAATTGTTGTGATAAAACTGACTGAACATCTGTATTTTAAACTGTATTTAACGTATACCAATATGGTACAAATTGAAATTGACGACTGTGATGCCCGAATGGCTGTGACGACTAATGATGTGTAATATTTTGATCTCATCAAATAAATTCTATTCTATTCTATTCTATTCTATTCTTTTATTTACGGTGATTCTGCATATTCAAAGAAATTCAAGTAAATTGTATAAGCTCGATTTAAAATTTAACCAAGTACAGATAGGACTGTATAAGGATCTATATTTTTGCAATAGTCATTCAAAATACAATTAACCTACTTAGATGTAGATCAAGAAGGCCGTTAATACAATTTTTAATGCAAAAGGTCTTCTGATCTAATTATAATACGTAAAAAAAATCTTAATTAACGCGTATACCGATGGAACATTTTCCTCCCATTTTCATAAAAAGTGTCTTCAAATTTTCACAAGAGTTTCTGCGCGCGAGTAAAATTCCAGCTTATATATAGCAAACGAAATTAAGAACAGCACGTAAAGCGGAACCTTGGCAAGAAAGTGCGGATTGAAAAAAAGCTGTACTTTAGCGCGCTCATCAATTCCTTTAAAAAAAAAAAAAAAAAAAAAAAAAAAGGCCCCGCCGCCCCATTATCTCGGCTTATTAGCGCGCGCGAACAATTGAAAAAGCGCCGGGGAGCCGAAGCCGCGCGCGTTTTTCTCTCGCCGAATCCGCTCTTTCTCTCCTCTCCGGCCTATCTCAGCCGCCGCCGCCGCCGCGCTCGCGAAATATAAAACCGCGCGCGTGGTAATAAGCTTAATATTTTCTACGTAAAGCATCGGCGCGGCCGCGCGGCGCTGCTCATCGAAAATCGACCGGATCCCTCCCCGAGTCGCTCTGCTTTCCACGTCTCTGCTTTTTACGAGCGTTAATTATCGGCGCGATGCCGCGCAGTTACGCTCCTTTGGGCGAGGAAGAGAGAGAAAAAAAAATGGGAGAGAAAGAGGAGGTATCATTCTTCTTATTCCTTAATACACTCTTTCCGCTCTCCCGGAGTCCCATAATGGGGCGGCCGGCGCGGAGAGTGGCTCGTAAAGTTCGCGGAGCATGAGCCACTTGTCAGACGCATTGTAGTCAGATTTACGAGGCTTAACGGGCCACCGCCGGGCCGCTAAGCCGGCTTTTTATGACTTTTTAATCGATTATTTTCCGAGGAAAACTCGGGACCAGAGAGAGCAGCCGCGGGAGATTTGAATGGGCCGATCGCGGGAAATTTCTTCTTAGCTCAAGCAGTTGTTTATGGCGCAGCTGAATTTTACGCCGCGGCTCGAGTGATTATTGCTGGAAATTGTTGCGGGAGACCGACTGGGGAGAAACTTTAATGGGACCTGAGATATTTCGCTTATTGTTAGGAATGTCGTCGCAATCTGGGAGAAATCGACACGTGCGGCAATAGTCAGTTTGTAAGAAAGTATTCGCAAGGCGGGTATAGATTTTGACGTATTGTATTGATTCTTTAATGGTTCTTTTTTTGCGTTAGTTTGTGATAATTGTACGTAGAGTTTAATGCGATCAGATAATAATATACTTTTTATAATCATTTTCAAGTTCTCAAGAGTTTAAATCTGAACTTTCTCTATACAAAGTACTTTCTTCGTAAATGGTTTATAGCTATATAATAGGGTAGCAGCGCTTACCTAACGATTTCTGCATTATATCTAAAGACAAGTAGTTCAAATGGTAATCGCTTCATATCATTGGTTTCAATTATTTTAACATAATCTTACTCTCTTAATTTTCTCTCTCTTATCACCTTCGTAATTATTGAATTCGCCGCGAAATTCGATTAAATTATTCAAGCGTACAGCACGAATATTATAAAATGAAGCTATCGACACTCGAGTAACTATACAAGGCTCGCCCGAAATCTCAAAATCCCCGGCGGACCGAAAATTCGCGCGATCCCGCGGCACCCATTAATCCCGCGTCCGCGCGCGCCGTTAAAAACGCAACTGTACCTCTGCAGGCGAGAGAGGTGCGCAGGCATCGGGTCCGATATAATGCGCGCGCGCGCCGAAAATTCGCACGTAATCATCATCAGGCCGGCCTTATTAAATTCATCTTTTTCTCTCTTTGATATTCGGCTGGCCGGCGGGCTCCGCGCAATTAGCCTCGCTACCGCCGTTACATGACGGGAGATCGAGAGAGCCCGAGTCCGCCGAGCCGACCGAGCGAAACCGGTTCGGAAGCTGTCGATATTAAAGGGTGATCTTGATCCAGGACGTCAAGATTCTTCCGGGTCTTTGAGCCCGGCCTCGTTGCGCGCGCCGCGGCGGCTCTTTTTCCTCCGGATTCTCGGAGACAATTATTTGACACGTTCGTTCCCGATTTCCGAGGCGGTTGTCATCGCTCTTAATGGACGGGGGGTTTTATCGGTATAGTCGCCGTGACGCGAGGCGATATTTATTATGGGATTGGAGAATTTGGGGAAAGCACGAGGGGCTTTCTCTTGATTTCGTCATTGGATTGTTCGTTTCTTAGAAGGCGAGGGTTTGGAAAATCTGTGATTTCGAAAATAATTTTTCAAATTAAGATAATAAGAGTTTTGCTGTTGATTTAATAGAAATCATTTTATTTGATTTATTTTACTGATTTTTAAGGAAAGTGTTTACTTATTGTCTGAACGATTAACGTAATTAAATCTTGTCGTGCATTTTATGCATGTTGATTTAAACCATCAATAAAAGTTCTATGTTAATTTTCTGTCAAGATTAATTAAATTAAAGTCATTTATGCGTTCTGCCATTTTTTTGTAAAAAAAAAAAAAAATAAAAAATAAAAAACTCTCTGCCGTCCGTTAAACAAGACTATAAAAATTATAAATGACAATTTCCAAAAGGTCGCAGTAAAACGAATCCCGATGAAAATGCGCGCGCGAAATTTACGACGCCTCTTTCCGAGAATATCAATTAATAAACAGAGAGCGCATGTGTGTCACCCGGAGTTTTCGTTCGCCGCGCAATTTATAATTCAGCGCGCATATTATTAAAAACTACCGCGAATTTTACATAACGGAGACAAACTGCCCGGGAGACGGTCGTTTCAATCCCAGGCCGGACGTGCCCGCGTAAAAACACGTTGAAAATATATATTGGAAAGCTTTGGAGCTGTGCCTGCTCTGTCAATAAAGTACGCGCAATTAATAAAAAGCAGGTGATGGAAATTAATTGATAATGTATTTGTATTCGCTCGTGTCCGAGTAATGTATTGCTCGAAAACTAATTATTATTGATCTCTTGAAGTGCGATTGTCCGCATAAAATTATCCTCTTTTCCTGCCTATAAATTAAAGTAAATTCAATGCATTTCTTTGCCAATTGCTTTTTCAACCTCGAGAAAATGCATTCGCTTGAGAGAAAATTCAAGAAATTTGTAACAATATAAAGATAAATCAAATGCAAACGAGCGAAGCCGTTCGATCGGGATCACGAACGAAAAGGTGAGCACAGCTGAAACTCCCGCAGTCCCTTAATTCGCCCTTAATAGACTTTTCCCCGCGAGATGGCGCCGAACATAATCTCCAAACCGATCTCTCCTTTGCTTTGTACATACCCTGTTTCTCTCTCTCTCTCTCTCACCGCGGTATAAAACTCGGTGTGCAATTGCAGTCCGAATTCGGGTCGAGCCCGCCCGCGTCTGCTGCACAGAGCGCTTATCTGCGCCGCGGATCGATGCCCGAATTGCAAATTGGCCAATTACTATGCTCTCGCGCGCGCACGCGCCGCGAATTCGATATCGTGTTGCGTGCCTTTTCCCTTTTCAATCCTCTCGAGAGAGCCGCGCGCCGAGAACACCTGACGCGCTTTTGCAAGCCCCAATTAAATGAATTCGTATAACCGCGGAGATTGGCGGGAAAGGGGTTTAATTAAGAAAACTCAGGCAGGACGGCCGCCCGAAATTTGTTTATCGGTGCGACGGGCGATTTTGTCGCGGTTTCTTTCTTTATCTTTTTGAGAGAGAGAGATAATTTTTGAAGGAGACTCGTGAAAGGTGTCGACGTGGACGGATGGAATTGAAATCCGTTACCGTGGCAAGTCACAGGGTTTTTGATGGGACGAAAGACACTTTATTCACGTTTAAAGGAGGATAGTACATTAGGATTTAAGGATTTTTAAATTAGTAAGCTGATGATTTATAGGAAAAACAATTTATTCAATTAATATCCTCTTATAGCGATAAAATATAATTTTTGGTTCTCTTACCGGTCAACACAAACATTTTCGTTGTCTCATCCTCGCATTGCTTTTCGCATCGTAAATGACGCCATCGAATAAAACTCTACTTAACTTATCCTGACAAACGAATAAAGCTCCGCCGAACTCTTTCATTCTCTTATCTATCACCAAGCGATCGACGCGAGCTCGATGAAAAGCTTAATCTACTCGCAATCCTTAACTCCTACTTCAATAATTATTATACTGCTTGATCTTTCGTCATGAAAAAATTACATTTCTTAATAATACCATACAGAAAAATCATCACTGCGTGAAATCTGTGTCTGTTTATGGGTGCATCTTCTTCGTTGATAGTCCTTACTCGATTTTTTGGCTGTATTCTCTTCATCTTCTTTAACTTAAAACGCAAACCTTAACGCGAATTATAAGTTACTTAAATTAGCTACTACAACTATATGTATGTATAAGTACATTTGTAAAATTATATGGTACAGTCGGTATACATCATTAGATTTGACTCAAAGCATCGCCGCTATTCGCTCTGCCGTTGTTGGCCTAATACGCGATCATATCTCACACCTTTTTTACACGTTACCTGGTTTCAACAATAAGTTATAAGCAAAGTCAAAAACAACAGAACCCCGAAACGAACGTTTGAAACGCACAATTTCGTGAGCAATCGAGCCTTTTGTGATACTCTCTTAAGCTATCTTTGGTCCTCTAGCCGTTATGAAACTTTTGCCCGGCAATTATTGAAAATTTCGCGGTTCAAGTCATTCAATTCTCCCTTTTTTTTTTATTCTTTTCCTTTTTTTTAGATGACTGAAATAAATATTGAGTGCACGAAGTGAGGTAATTAAATGATTATTTTTTTCCTAAAATTCAGTTAAACGTTTTCATTTACATTAAAAATTTCTACACATGCATAATTATTTTAAAAAGACCAAACATTTTACGTATTGTAACATTGACTTTTAAGAAATAAAAAATCATTTAACTATTAATATTACACTACGCCACACACCACTCGTGAAAAGGTTTCCACCGAGCGTTTAATTACCGCGCGTGCGTCGACATAAAAATAATGTACAAGCAGCAGCGGATGAAAAAGTCATCCGCCGCCGGATACATCGAACGCACGATCCTTCGAAATCATGGACGGCTTTGGCTTCGACGGACTATGACACGTAAAGTGATAATAACTACTAAAAATAATATGTACATGTTCCGTATCGTGGTGTATTGCTCTAGAAGAGATTATACAGAACGTGGAAACTTTTCTCGGACTCTCGCGGTGCGCTTATATTATTTGAAATATTGTTAGAACACGCTTGTGAAATGGATATCGATACAGATTCCTTGATAAAAAGTTGTACGGTGGATGTCGTCGCCCGCCGCAATTTTTTCTAAGTGCACTTTTAATTGACAATGACTAATTTAAAAAAAATATACATATATATTTATAAGACTGAAAAATCCCGGCGAAGAACGCGATCATCCACCGTTAAAGTCTCCTCCAACCAGCTCTCTACTTTATAACATTTAACAAACTCCACTGGTATATAATTTCTTCCCATTCGCAACATCCAAACAGAATTCGCAACGACAATGTCTCGTCAAAATTTGTACACGATATAAATAAGTACATTTCTACAGAATCGAAAACGAGCCCCGGGCTCTCGAAAGGTCCCGCTCTAAGGCACAGAAGGGCCACTGGATTTTCCGTCGATACAATATTGTAACAGAAGTCGGCTGCAACGAGGCGGCATCGAAGGAAAAAGCCGATTTTTTTTTTTTTCGAGGAGAAGTCGGGGGGGAGAGAGAAGATTATGCGCGAGCGAGCGAGCGAGCGATCGGTATCTCGTCAACAGGTGTTAGACATGCCTCTATTCTCTCTCGGCTGGCGCCTCGGCAGCCTCGGGAATTCTCCGTAAACGCGCGCGCTCGCTCGCAGGAGAGAAACTCGCAGGCAGTTTTCCGCCTTCCCGGAAGACTACTCCATTCTTTTTCGCTTTCGCTCTGTGGAAAGGGGGGCTCGATGAGTTTTCCTGTCTCTCGCTGCAGAGCCACGCCGACGAAAGGATTGCTTCGATTCGATTTGGAGCTCGATTCGGCTCGCAGTTACCTTCTTATCGCTAAAGAAAGGAATAATCTTCCGCCGAAAGTGCCCGACTTCAAAGTGCGCAATGAGCACGTCGTCCAGGGTGCATTAAACCTGCGGTCGAGCAGCGCTCCTCGTCCCTCCAGGCTCAGCTGACGGTCTGCGTGCTGCCGAAGGCTGCGTCGGCCTCGTGGCTGGAGTTGGCCGGAGCCTTGAGCGACCGGTAGTCGAGAGCCGGCGCCGAGGGATGCTGTCCCTCGCGGTGTCGGCGCAGGTCCACCTTGCGCTGGAACGCCTTCTCGCAGAGGCCGCACTGGAAGGGCTTGTAGCCCGTGTGCTTGCGCATGTGCGTTATCAGGTTGCTGCTCTGCGAGAACGCCTTGCTGCACACGACGCACTTGTGCGGCTTCTCACCTGTTGACAGAGAAGAACGGAAATTGGCCGTTAAGAATTATTTTTTCTCGTTTTCGTTTGTTCGAGGATAAATATTTGGAGCGCCTCTTTCCCGAGGCGAGCACGCTTATTAATAATGAAGATGATTCGCGATAAATCATGCTTTAGTCATAATACAAATAAAGCGTGTAATAGATTGGGTCGTTTAAGCGATATAATTATTGCCGTTCGTCCAACTTTCAAAACTCTACCCGAGCCAAGGCGGGGGGTGTGTAATCAACGTCCCGTCGAAAAAAAAAAAAAAAAAAAAAAAACGCGCGTCTCCGAAAAAAAAGGGCTGAGATCGTCACCTAAATCGACGGGCTCAATCAGGGGTTGTCAGGGCTCGGGCACACAAAAAAACAGACGAGCAAACAGACGTGCGCTCCTCCTCCCCTATATCATGCGCAAGCAAACACTCTTATCTAATACGTGACTTCCTTATTTGTCGATTTCGAGATCAAGCGCCCTCCGAGCGACGTGTATATAATTTCCCGACTCTCCTCTCGGCATGTAAGCCGCGCGGCGATCGAAGATACGCGGCCCCCCCGGTCGATTCTTTATCGTCGCGTTTTATATACGTCCGATGAAAGAAAATGGGAGCCGCGCGCGCGATGTGCCGCGAGTGACTCAAGGTTGGCCAAACGCAGCTGAATCAACGGATGCTAATTTACACGTATTTTTTGCACGACGGTCAGCTCTCTCTCTTCCCTCGCGATCGAAGGATGCGCGCCGACGCACAAAAGATGTACGAGTGCGCGCTCTTTGCGAGCGCGGCCGGTTTCTCTTTTAGATTTTCACCTGGTGACTGGTTATTTATAGAAGCAAATATAATTTCCGCTGCGAATCGTAATTCTTCGAATCGCCGATTGTTTGTTTAACCGGCCGCTCCACCGAACGACCCGCAGCAACGCAGCATCCGGTTCCCCCGAAAAGTGACTCGGGGGAAAATCGGCCGCGGCAGGTATACAGTCGGGCATTTAAAAAACCCGCTTGCGCGGCAGGTGTGTGTGTCTCTTCGTTTCGGAGGCGCGCGTATATATATCGATCCGTCTAGCACCTCATTATCGCGCCGCCCCGCCCAGCTCCTCGGCCACTTGCTTTTCCCGCCACGCGCCCGAGAGGATGAGCCGCGGGGCCGCCGCCGCCACGCGCTACCTGACTCGATAAATATTTGTCCAGGCGCCTAAGCGAGAGAGGCCTCTTCCTATTATTACGTCGAGGGCGCGATTGCTCGATTAAGCGAATTACGAAGAGCGCGAGGGGGTCGGGTTTTTTTTTTTTTTTTTGTTTGGCTCGTTATAGTTTTTTGTAAATATATATATATATATATATGCACGCGAACGTCGATAAAATAGCTGAATAGTTAAAATCCCGCGGCGATGCATATATATGCATAATCCAGGAAAGACGAGAGAATATATCGTTCGTTCCCTCCGCGACGAGGCGCGCGCATATAATACCTGAGCACGTTTTTCTGCAAATACTATCACAGTTACAGCCGCGCGCGCGGCGAAGGAGCGCGAGCACATATTCGTGAAATCTTGATGCGCCGCGCGCGTGTCTATTTATACGCGCACTTGATACTTCGGATGCATACTTCATACGCGTAAGCGGCGGAACCTGCAATTTTATCAGCGCTTATCGGCCCGCCGCGCCGCGAAGAAAAGGGTTCGAGGAAAAGAAGTTCTCTCTCTTTCTCTCTCTCCCGGCACCGCTGCGGCCCTCGAGCGCAAAAAAGGGTAGAGAAAATCAATTTTCGATTATGCATAAGCTTATAGCTCGTCGGCGGGGTATTGTGTGCGTAGTATCTAATTCCAATGTGCGCGGGCGCGCTTCATTATTCACACGGCGAGAGAGAGAGAGAGTGCGGGGGCACGAGACGAGCCGCAATTGTCCCCCCCCCTCCCCCCAGCGGGGTTTTTCCTCCCTTCGCGCACCGGCAGATGCACGAAAAGTTTGATCCGACGAGAGACATTGTCGGGCCCCCGAGAAAGGTAATGGGAAGCTAGTTTAGTTTCCCGGCTCGAGTTCGCAAGCGTAATTTATAGGTGTGCCGATAACTTTGATTTTGCTCTAACCTACTTATTTGCGACTGTTATCCTCGGCACTCTTTTTCATGCGTTCCTACCGATTTCCTTTATTATTCGGAAGGACTAATTAAAAAACCTGCCTCGCCGCATTACTTTATAAAGTGTCACGAGCGCATAATGTACGCTGTATTATTGGTTAATTCATTAAATAACTATTACTTCGAAGCGAAAATCGAGTTTCAGCCTATCGCTTTGCTTTGTTTCTCTTTATCTGGGTAGAAGCGCAGCATGCGGGCGCATAATACGCATTTATCACGCATAAATTACAAACGGGCGACGTAACCGCACTCACTGCTTTAAAAAAAAAAGAAATAATTCCACTGCTCACATGGAAAATCTCGCGAGTTCGCCGAGCATATAAATTTTCCCCCGTCGAGCACTCCATTAACGGCGCTCCGGTGGAGTATACGAGCGAACCTTCGTATATCCAATAAAACTTTTCCGTCGAAGTACTCCGCGCTGCACATTAGAGCGTAGATTCGATTAGCCACCGGGACAATAAAATTTAATTCGAGTAGGCGAGGTTAATTTTCGGGCGACGACGACGATCTACTTTTCGCTCGCGAGTTTCATGCGAGCCGACATTAGCCGGCTTTTGTGTAATTGAGCTTTACTTATCGTTATCGCAAAGAAAAAGTATATAATCGCGCCTGACGACTGACGCTCGCGCGACGCTGCCCTTCACGGGGCATTTGCGCAATATACATACAAGACCGATCGTTTATTGCGCGTTGCGCGCGCATATCCTTGTACGAAAATTCGGCCGACTCGAGTGCGAAAAACTGGTTTGCTCGTATCGGCGCCGAGATAAAGGAAAAACGCGCGTACTCTTTTTTATGCCCGCGTTTTCTTGGCCAAAGCCGCCGTTTGCGACGAGGACTAATCTGCTTTCTCACGATTACCGCGTTTCCTTCGCTCGAACCATCGATCGGCCCAACATGAATCAATCCCTGCAATGAATCAACACCCCCAAAGTGTTCGGAGCTAAAAAAAGCGGGGCGATCGGAAGCGAGGACAAAAAAAAAGGGCTCGCTTCGCATGTCCGAGCGATTCATCAAAACCGTTAGAGAAGCCGAGGAAGCAGCAGCGGCGGCAGCGGTAGAAAACCAGCAGCCGATGCGATCGCTCGGCTAATGACGGTTACGGCGCGCGGCGGCGGCGGGGGTGGCAAATCGAGTGAGACGGACGCGCATCCTCGGCGTCGGTTGGCCGACTCCCCTTCTATCTCTCTCTCTCGGTCTCTTCTTTTTTTCGAATTTAATTAGCACGCACGCGCGGCACGTGCCGCTCCGGAAGTCCCCCTAAGCTGCCTGCGTGTGCCCCTTTGCCGTGAGAAAAAGCGACGCGAGCTCGATTTTCCTCCTTCCTCATATTTGGTGCTTTTTTTCTTTTTTCGGCGATGGGACACTTAAATATTTACGCGGCGAGGATCAATTTACGGGGCGACGCTTTGATTCGAGGAACGGGAGTTTTTTTTCTTTTTTTTTTTTTAAAGAATCATGACGCGCCGCGTGGGAGAGAGATAACGATTACGGGCGATGATGCTTCTGGGAAAGCCATTGAAATGGGGAATTTTCATAGTATCGTTGGCGGCTTCAACTACTCTATTTTCACGTCACTCTTTCAATTACTATTTCAAGTACGCGTCGGGAGCGGGGGGATTCCTCGCCGCATTACACGATTGGCTATAAGTATAATATACTCGCGCGTGCCGACAACAGTTTTTCCCCCCCGCCCGTCCGGTGCATTCGTTTACTTATAAATATGCTTCTTAAGAGCTATTTTCCGCAAAACGGCTCATCGGAAACGTTTAGACTCGTTCGTCATTCTTTGACATGTTGTATACGCGGGTGGAAAGTACGATACAGTCGGAGGGCGACGCCTTTCGCCGCTATATATCCTTCGAAAACTTTGTGCAGGGAATATGTTGAAGCTAATTTCTGCGCGCGCGGGAGTATAAACTTTCGTCCAAGTTTTGCGTTTGCATTGGCTTGAGTAATGGGCCGAGTCGTTTTTGAAAATTTGATGCCTTTATTATAAGCGAATATCTACAGTAGCCTCGCGGTAAATTATAGCCCATTTTCCGAGCGAAAGGGATACAATGTTTTTATTCGACAAAGACTCCGCTGTGGTTACGATGTGTAATTTATTCTGCAAATACCGTGCAGTTATATACGAACAATAGTACGAGCAAACTTGGGTTTTCGCGTCTATGTATGTACAAAAAAGGAGAAAATCGATAGCCGAAGTGAAATCAATTCGAATTTCGAAACGAGCCTAGAAAGCGAATTTCACGGTCGAGCTGATTCGGGCGTAAATCTTTGAATTACGAGCGGAGTCGCGCACTATAACGGGCCCTCGTAAAATATGAAAAAAAGCGCGCTCGCGCGCAAGGCGCCTCCGACAAATGAGTTTTTATCTGATCTTTTTGCCTCGTAACATTCGCGCGTGAGGGGGAGAGAGGAAAAAAGAGCGCCGCCGCCCCCCGAGCTGCTTATGCCGCTTTGTTTTCGCGCCGCGTTATATCTTTAAGGCGAGAATCTACGCGTACGGACAATCAATTTTTTTTTTTTTTTTCCATTAAATATTGACGCTTCTCAAAAGCGGCAATTGAGCTATAATAATCGACGAAGTTTCGAGAACGCTAAATACTATTTTTCTTCTCGTCGAGTTGTTACTGTTTAATTATCTAGTTTTACTGCAGCGTCCGCGTTATATTGAAGAAAAGGTCAGCCAAAGCCGAAGTCGATTAACGACGGAGGCCCGATCTTCTATATAGAAAAGCCTTTTCTGGAGGTCAATCGGCGTTTGCTCAAGCGGATGTGTGCGCGTCCTTCGTGGTTCGCTCGTGGTATATAAAATATTTGCGAAACGCGTATTATATCCTCCCTGCATTCCGCAAGCCTTCGTACAAATGTGCTTTTAATGTCCGAACAAAATTGGCAATCGTTCAATTATTCACTCATTATATTCGGAATTCGCATCGAGTCGAGGAACAAGAAGGCAATTAGCCGCGCGGGGGAAACGACGTACTCACCGGTGTGGATGTAGGTGTGTTTCTTCATGTCCGACTTTTGATGAAACCTCTTGCCGCAGTACGTGCAGGGGTAAGGCCGGGTGTCCGAGTGGATCAGCAAATGGGTGCTCAGCGTGCTCGACCGCTTGAACGCCTTGCCGCACTGCTTGCACTGGAAACGGAAGAGAAAAAAATACGTTGTTTGTTAGTCGAAAGAAAAAACAATGAAGAAGAAGAAAACGATCTTTTGATTGTTTCCGCGTTATTCTCTGTCTCTCGCTCGGGAATCTATTTTCGAATCAATGGAGCTCCGATAGACAAAAGCAGCAGACGTGTCGCGGCAGAAGTATAACGAAATAATTGGCGGGCTCATTATCTCCCGGCGCCAGGCGGCGGCGACAATGGCCGTCTATGCAGCTGACTCGACTCCGAAGTAGGCGTCCCTAGTCGACGTGTCCCGATCACTAATAAATCCCACTTGCGAATCGAGTACGTTATGGTAAACAATCGATGTACACAGAGGCCGGCTCTCTCGCGCTCGGCGAACGTTTAAAGGAAAACGGGGGCCGCCGGGAAAAAAAAACGAGTAGCGTCGGAAATCATCGCAAATCATTGCCGAGCGACGGCTCGAGCAATTTAGGTGAGTATGGCGAAGAATAAACGGAAGAGAGAGAGAGTTGCCCCCGGTACTGTCGGGCTTCTCGCGCGGGTGGCAAACATTTGCGCAAAGTAAAAGTTTCCTGATCTAAAAGGGCGGCGGGTCGTCATTTGCGCTCGGCTTTTACGAGCGTCGACTAATACGCGCGCCTCGTAAAAATCTTCGATTTTCAAAGGAGGGACGAAAGGGGGACGCGCTGCAGTGCTTTACAAGCTTCGCGGGGTTATATTAGGCGCTCGGTTTTTATGCGCCGGCACTTCGTTTCGATTTTTTTCCCTCTATCGTCCTCGTTATGGCCGATCGCTCGAGCGGCCGTCGATTGGAAGAATCCTCGATTTTCCAGAGAGCCCCGGAGATTGGAAAAGCGGCGTAAGCGCGGGGGGTTTAGCTCGAGGTCGATTTCTCGGACCGATATATACAAAACGGCGGCCTTCCTCGAAAGCTCGCCTCGCCGAGTACTTTCGTCGGCGCTTTTATCCGGCCCGGGATCTAGGCTGAAGCGACGATGATGCGCGCGCGCAAAACCGTGTGTGCACGTACCCGCTTCCACTCTCCCCCGGGAGTTCTCTGCATCGGCGCGCGCTCCTCGCCTCGGCGAGCTTTTTCAGGAGATCGATGGCGATTTTGGCCTCGACTTTTAGCGAAAGCTTTTCCTTTCTTTCTTTCCCTCGAGCGGCTCCAAAATTGACCAAAGAGACAAGGATAAAACGAGGACCTACCTGGAAGGTGCGCTCGGTGGAGGGCGGCGTCAGGGGCGAGTGGTGCATCTGCCTGGGCAGCTGGTGGACGGGACTGTCGACGGTCCTGCCGGGCGACATGGAGCTGGTGGAGTTGGTCTCGCGGGCCTCCCGCTCGCACACCGAGCCCGGCGACCAGATCTCGCTCTTGCGGCCGTGGCCGCCGCCGCCGCCGCCGCTGCCGACGACGGCGATGACGCCGCTGCTGTGGCAGCTGCTCGCGCTGCCGACGCTCATCGGGGAGGAGAGGTCGCTCGGCTTCGTGCTCAGGTTCAGCGGGCCCTCGTCCACTGTGGGCAAAAGAGGGGTTTAGATACGTCAAGGGTTTCGAGCGAAGACTTCGTTCAGTTTGGATACTCACCGAATCTGGCCTTCTCTTGGGGGCAGTGCCTCGGCGGCGAGGAGCAGCCGGTGGCGGGGCTGGGCGGTCCGGCGGGCTGCATCATCGGGCCCTGATCGCCGGCGAGCTTGCCCTGCTGCTGCTGGGGGAACACCGAGTGGGGCAGCAGCAGTCCCGCCATCGCGTGCTGGGCCCACCAGGCGGCCGCGACGTTTCCGTAGCCGCCGTACATCAGGTTGCAGCGCATCTCTGCGTGGAGAAAAGAAGAGAGGGGCCTTTGAGCTTTGTGCGGCGTTAGCGGTTTTTGGCGGTGGTGTGCGCTAGATTTCTTTTGGGGCTCCCGTTCGTGTACGCGCTCATTGTGCGCGCGTCGACTTTTGTCCGTCACAAAGGGCCACCGCGCTTCGCGGCCCCGGAGAACGAGGGAAGGGGGTAATCGTTTCTTGCGATCGGTGCTCCGCGAGACGCCAGATTTCTTTATTCCGCGCGTCCGTTACGTTTTAATGTGATCGCGAATTTATCGAAGTCTACTGATCTTGAAATATTGAAAAACTTCTGCAGCAATTTATTTCTAGAATTTATTTTTACAAATTACGCGATAACTTTGATTAGAAATTTTTTTTTTAAATCAATTGCATTGTTCTTTTCGACTAGCTTATATAAAACGATAAAATAATCAAGCGAATCTCAGTTTAATAATAAATAATAAAACCCATCCAAAATTCCCACCCGAAAGGACATTCGCGCGAAAGTACCGAAATTTCGGGGGGCCGAAAATCGCGTGACTCCCCGCAAGAGCGAGTTGCGTACAACAGTACACCGCGGAGTGCTTTTGCTTACCTCTGGCGGCGGGCATGCCGGAGAGCCTCTGCAGGTCGCTGGCGTATCCGGAGACGAGGCTGAACGCCGAGATCCTCTCCTGCTGGCCGAGTACGGTGCCGGTGCCTGGGCCCGTCGGGCTCCACGGGCAGTGCGGGTGGACCTTGGGGCTGCTCGGCGGCGAGAGGGTCGCCGGCGGGGACAGAGCGCCCGCGGGCACGCCCACTACGTGCACCGCGCCGCCGCACTCCAGCTCTGCTTTCATGTGCCAATTGTTCTGCGATACGGCTTCTGGAGGAGCAGAGATTTCGGGGCAAGGGTTTATTAAGCGGTTCGTGTGCGATGATAATGAATGAGATTATTCGTAGAAAGCGGCGCTAATTCGGATAGCGCGGGGCGCGAGCGATCAATCTTTTTTGTTATCGAGTCGCGCGTGCACGCCGGTTTCGAGACAATTTTCGGGTGTAAAGCGTTGAGGAAACGCACGATTGTGGAAGCGCTAATTCAAATATTAATAGATACAATGACGATTTGATGAATGACTATTCCGAGCCGATCGAGCGCGAAATCGCATAATTTATATATAGCTAAAAAGAACGTTCGCTCTCGCCCAGATAGCTTTGTATCCCCCTGCTTTCTGCGATCTATTATCCGCGAGTGGAAGAGGAAATCCATCCGAGATAAGATCACCCGCAAAAGTGTAGTATTAATTTGAATAAGAGAAAAAAAAAAGATGTACGTCACGCGCAGACTAATTGAGCAGCGGCACATCTGGTTGTACTACTCGGCGGAATTCTAATTAGCGATTCGAATTTACACGGACTTAACACGCGAGTAGACCCGAGTGTGCGCGCACTCGGGCCGTCTTTCGTCGAGATTTCCGAAAGTCGCGAGAGCGATCGCAAGGACGGGGGGAACAAGTCGCCGTGAAAATCGACACATTTTCGGCGTCACAATTATATGCGTGACGCACAGAAGAGATAAAGACTCGCGAGTGACGATGTGCAATGATTGCGGGAAGCATTTTTATTGACTTGCTTCTTATTCGAGATTAATATTTAGTATTTATTTGATCGATAGTTTGGCAAATAAATATCCCCCTACTAATGAATATTAATATCAAGCGTCCGATTGGCTATCGAGAATTCTTATCGTTTCGAGAAATTATAAAAATGAACTTTTTTTTGACCCAAGAACTTTTTTTTTTAATAATAACCTTCGACGAAACTGGGTAACTTTCGATAACTGCCCCCGGAGATTTCAATTCGCGGAACAGTCTGCAGGTCGGTCCTTCGAATTCCGGAGAATCACGCAAGCGCGCATTAAAATCTCAACAATGGCGCGACGTCTTCGCCCCGACCGAGATACGTAAAAAATTTCGTAAGCACCGAGAGCCATATGTCGATCGATTCTTTCTGTATTTAACGGCAGAAGTCAATATTTGTACAGACGGTGTCCTTCCGTTTGGCTTAAATTTTCGTGGATTCCGGAATTGCGCGCTTCGTTCGTCTTTTCAATTTAAAAATTTGGAAAACACCAATTCGGTACTTTTTAAAATTCAAATTAATGCGAAAATTGTCTCTTATTTATGCACGAGCCTGCGGGTTTGTTATGATTGAGAGAGAGCCGTGATCGACGAATGACGATACGGTGGATGTTTTTCTTCTCGGATATCTGACGTACAGAGTCGCGATTTTAATATGTCACTCCGAACGAGCAATGAATAATCGCCGCCGAATTTGTTTGTACACCTGTTGATTTCCGAGTCGATCATTCGGAACACACGAGTGCACAGGATGCTGCTGCGTTGATTTTTTGTTTTTCATCGATGTGTACGCTTAGCGAAAAAAAAAATAAGTCCGAGGAAACTTTTTTGTACTTACGCCGCCACCGGCCTGTTTGTTTTGACGTGACGAGCGCTGCGCGGATTTCAAAAGATTCCGCAGATTTCTGGCTTTGTACTTTGTGGATTCACGAAACCGAGCTTATCTCTTGTTAAACAAATCACACGTGTTGGCGAATAATTAATCAATGATCCAGTGCGTATTTTCCCGGAATAATATATGAATGAAGTGACCGAGGAGCTGCAGTAAAATAATAGTTGTCTTCTAATTTTTAAAGAATTTAAATTTTCCTAGTTAAACAAAATATTATAAATACCGTTTGAAATAAAAAAAATACCAATTATCAGAATGAATCTTCAAGTTCGACAATAAGTTTGCGCCGTCAGTTCTCGGAAAACACCGCGTAGCCCCGTAAATAAAAACCGGCGAGCGTTAATAATACAAAAAAAAAAAATCTGCGATTCTACTTACCACACATGACGTTCCAAGAGAGCTAGGGTGAATGTTACAGTCCTCCCCGACGTGTCATCGGCGCATTCTCGATCCGGGAATCCAACCAAAAAATCACAAAAAACGTCCTCTGGACGAAAAAAAAATCGTCGAAAACCGGTATAAATCGAAGCACAACTGCGGCCGTTCGAAAAAGGCTCGAGCTCCGGCTCCGGAGAAAAGTTCAAAGTCCAAGCACGTGTGCACAGGTTGGAGTTGTATATCAGCGATGCGCCGCTTTAGGGGCTAAAAAGCAGCGACAGAGTGAGCGAGAGAGAGAGAGAGGAGAGAGAGCGAAGAAGAGGCGCACGAGCGTCTTGTCTTGGCTCCTCGGGCCGACTGATCGCGTGCTGCGGGGCAAGCGCTCGGTTTACCTGTTCCCTCTCTCGCACGCACACACTCACGTGTGCACTCTTCTTTTTCCCCTCCGCCGGAGGCACGCGTATGTCTCTCTCTCTCTCCCTCTCGCTTTCCCTGCCTTTTTCGTATATAAGGTACACACATGCGCCCTTCTGCCACGCTCCGCCTACGCCTCACGGCCAGGTGAGCCGCTTGGGGGGGGGAAGATGGCTTTAGGAACTGGTCTAGGAGCCGGGAGAGATTGGGGGAACGCGGTTCCGGATAGTCGAGCCGCCGATTGGCGCCTGATTAAATGATAGAGCGCGGCTAACGAGCGGACGAGTGACGTTCGCCGAAGGAATTTACGTTGGAGGAGGTGCCGGGACAAAGCTGCAGGATCATCGGGAAACTCGGAGCTCAGGTGACCTAGTTTCTAGGTCTAGTGATTAAAATGCGCGGCCGGTGTTTGCACTGGTCATTATTAATGGATTCAGCCATTGCTGAATAACCTAGATAAAGGATTTTTCAGGTGACGTGAAATGTATGTGAGTATAATCTTTTGAGTTAAAAACGATTGGTTTGAAAATGTTTTCTTTGATTTATATTACAGAAATATTTTTCAAATAACTCACACTATACCAATCTTTTCAAACTTTAAATAAACTGATCTGATTCGATTATTATTGCAGTTGCGAGTGTTTTTGAAACACAATTTTAAAATTGTTACTCAATGAATAAATTATAGCTTATGCGAAATTTCGTCTTTGCTTTAAAAAATAGTAATTAAATAGTAATTATTAAAAATAGTATTAAAAATAGTATTAAAAATAGTTATTATTTAATGTCAAAAAATCAATAAGCGCCATTATAAGAATAGTACATGTATACATTACAGTCAACAACATCGCAAAAATAAAAATAACACTCGCACTTCCGCAAGTCTTATCAAGTTCTAGTTAGTAAAGGGGAGGGGACGTCTTCTTGCACAACAGGTCCAGGATGGGTGGAGAGGGCAATTTACAAAGCTTCACTCCGCGGTCACTTTCGCGAATTCTTTGGTTTCGTCTTCGCGGAATGCTTGGCTTTCTCGAAAACGAGATCGAGTCCGAGATTAAGAATTCTAAATAGTTTAAACAGCTTTTTTTTTATATGTTGATATTAAAATGTCGCTCTGAATAGGTGATTGTGAGAAATTTCAGCAGGCAAAATTTAGGTTTTAGTACAAATCTGCAATGACCAATACCTGTTAAGCACTTTTTCTCGAAAGAAATGTAAACGATGTTTTGAAAGGTGCATAATAATTGGCAATTCACGATTGACGTATTGAAAGTCAAACGAAACCTCTCAATTTGTGTACCAAACTTATTAACGAGAAAAGTTTGAAGCTCCGGTTGTTTGATATTTAAATCAAAGAATCAATTGCTTCGAAGCGTATATACTATGTTGTAGCGTATATACTTATGTTTGAGCTTTGCGCACATCTGTTATTAATTGTTGAGGAATTTTTACTGAATTCAGGCAGTCTGGATGTTATGATTTAATTTGTCGAAGTATGTCATCACCATAATTTAGATAATATATTTTTAATTCATCTGAGCGTAACTAATTATCTAATTGTGGAATACTTCCTTTTAAATTAAAAGGTGATAAAGTACGTATTTTTTAAAAGTTTTTCTTTCATTTATTCAAGCGTTGAAAAGAAAATCCCGTTTCACTTTACGTATACTTGAAGCTTGCAAGTTAAAAAGTATTGCAATGTGCAATATACAAATCTCTGTTTCTTCAAAAAATACAGAAAAATATACAAAGTATGAAGTTTTTTCTTTTTCGTATGATTTTAAAACAATCTTTTAAGGCAAAAAAAATAAATTAAACATAATGCACAAAGCCTTTTATCAAGTCTATAATCGAGATTCTAAATTAATAAACTTTAAACTATTATAGAGCGAATCTTAATATAATATTTATATTACTTATTATAGAACTTGTGTTTTGAAGTGAAATATTTCGCTTAAACATTCTTCCTCCCGTCTCTTCCATTTGAAAAAACAAAACTAATGGAACGCGCATTAAAATATACATGTATATAATGCCTGAATAAACAATCGAGTACCTAGAATAAAAAGCCTTGACAAAACACATCTGAAACGTACATACAAAAGACCTCG
Source organism: Ormyrus nitidulus (assembly GCA_900474335.1). Taxonomy (NCBI): domain Eukaryota; kingdom Metazoa; phylum Arthropoda; class Insecta; order Hymenoptera; family Ormyridae; genus Ormyrus; species Ormyrus nitidulus. Next base: position 30,809 of record UCOL01001175.1, read on the forward strand.
AAATTCACACTCGGCGACTATCAATGCTCGAATCAGCTGACTCCTCGCTAATCATCGCTCTCGTCTCTGGGCGGCGAGCCGGAAAACAATGCCGCCCGCGTCACCACATCGCATTACATCGCCGATAAGGAGCTGCCTCTCTTGCGGAGGAGGCAGCCTCCGTCTCCTCGCAGGGATTGGCCGTGGGCGTCGCGACGCCGAGACGCTTCGGCGCCGTGGCGGCCTCGGCGGGGATTGGCTCGGGGGCGGGCGCCGGGCCTTCCGCCCATCGTCTATGCGCCGGCGCGGCGCGCCGCTCTCTGGCCTATTGCCGGCCTAGGAAGGAGAGGAGAGGGAATAGACCTGGGCTCCTGCGGCGCCGCGCTCGGCTCGCGCGACTGCGCTGCAATGGATTCCGAGAGGCTGCTCCGAGAGCTGAGGATCCGAGCGATAGACGACTGATTTTTTTTATAGATTTCTAGAGAGCTGATTTCGAGGTGCTGTCGAGGTGGATTGGTTTGGGGGAGTGATAGTTTTGCGTCTCGGATGGACGTCGAATATGATGGAGAATCGCGTTTTTGAATGCATGTTTTAGCTTTCACTTTTATAATTTTCAAATGCGTATTATTTCAGATTCAGGATTTTTATTTGAAGTTTACAAAGAATTCTAATTAATTCAATAATATTGCCAATTATTGCGACCTAATTTTTATTTTTTCCAATCCAGTTGAACTAAAAATAGATTTCGATATACTTTCGATCTTTACGTAACAAATATAAGCGATATTCAAAAAAAAAATACGTAAAAATAAATTTTAATTACGCGTGACCTCAAATCGTTCAGTAATATATAACTGGAACTTATCGTTATACTTTGGATATTCTAATTAGACCTTAAATTAGACTAATGACCATAAACTTACCGACATACATTGCCTATTCCATTGCACCTGCGAAGTTAACAGGCCGCGACCTTTCTCCATTCTTCCCTCCATTCGTTACATTTTTTTCGAAGAAACGGTATAATATACAGTCACACCGTATATTTTCGTGAATGTTTAAATCATTTCTTTTTAACAAAACAGTTTTTCAGAATTGCCTTTATATATGTTTCTCAAATTTTATAAAAGTTTTTTTCTTTTAAACTAGTCTATTGAAAATATTAAATATGAATCCATTTAAAATATTCAGCCGTTTTTTTTAAAGCAAATAATAATTGCTTATTTTGAAAACTAAACGTTTTTTTGCTATATTCCATATTTAAACTTGCATCCACGTTTAAGAAAAATGACTGCACGTACGCATGTGTTACATCATAAATATATATCCATGAATTTACCCTTTTCAAAAAGATCAATTAATCGATATTAAAAATCAACAAGCGCAGCTGGTCGCCTCCATTTAAACAAATAGCTATAAAACTGAACAGAAATAAAAAGAAAAACGTGCGAGCCTTTATTTTTTCAAAACCCAATCAATATTTTTTTAGAGTTCCAAAGTGCATACGCCACTCATCATCCTCGTTATCTCTTCCCAACGCGCTCATTTTGATTTATAAAATTCAATGCCACCGCCAAAAATCGAGCATTCCACCTCGTACATCTAATCTAATCTAATCGCTCGCCCGAAATCCCCGAAGAGAATTAAAAAAAAACCGTGTTTCTCGAGGCTCCTCGTCGCGGCGCATAAATTAACGCAGAGAGAGAGAGAGAGAAAAAAAAAAGCGCAACAGGCCGGATCGCTTATTAAAAGCACGAGACACATCGCGGGGCATAATAAGCGCTCGAGCGCAGCTCTCTCAGCTCCTCGACTTGCATTCAGGTTGTATATCTACGCGAGAGCCTCGGACAATGCGGCAATTACCATCGCAATGGCGCGCGGTGGAAAACTGGGTAACAGCTGCGCTCACAATGCTTTTCTCTCTCTCTCTCTCTCTCTCTCGCTCGCCGACTCGTATTTTTCATATGGCCTTTGTTCCTCTCGCGTTTATATCATTGCATCTTCGATTCCGGAGCTCCTCAAGCCTTTCATCTCGTCGCGGGAAAGAACAAAAAAAGAAAAAAAAACTCTTTCCCCCCGCCGTCGCCGGAGAGCCAGACGCAATATGTTCGCGTATATTGTCCCTCGGCCGGGTATAATGATAATGTGCGTATCAGAGGACGCGAAAACTCGCCGCCGCCGCCGCCGCTAAATCTTGCTCCGGGGGGAGACGGCAAATTACACGTCTGGACACGCGGACTGGCCAGTGTTGCGGCTATGGGAATAGACGAAGATTATTGCGGAGGGCTCGGAATTGCCGCGACCCTTTCAACGGCAACTCTTTGCCTTTTAAATTCATCCCCGCGGACGGGAGGCGGCCTTTTGTCGGCCGGCCGTTCCTGGAGATGCGTATTTATGGGAATTCACACGGGTTTCGTGATATCGAGCGAGCGGATATATGTATATCTATTGCTTTTCTTTTTCGATATTGAGAAGAGACGCTTTGTTGGTCGGGATATATAGCTTTGTGTTGCGTGCGTCGTTTTAACGTTGTTTGCTCTATTCGGAATTGTAGGATACGAAGCCGACTGAGTTTATTTACATTTGTATGCGATAAAAAAAGGCCCGTGAGAATAGGGAAATGGTCGCTTCGACGTAAAAAAAATTTAATTTTGTTTGTACAAAGATTTTTTACGTGGCTGAGCAAAAATATTGAAATATTTTAATCTTTTTGATGTAACGTTCGTTTTTCATTGCGATGTCGCTAAACTATCCTTTCGAGCTTATCAAAAAGGTCATTTACATTTACCGCGGTATTTGAAAAAAAAAAACCTTGTTTAAAAAATAAAACGCACCGTCGAACCAGATAGCTGCACGTACAAATACTTGGAAAACTGGTTTAGATTTATCACTTTTGAGTCGACAAACAAAATTACTTTTTCCGTTATATCAATAATTGGCGTTCGCCGATAAACGCCAAATGGCTCGAAACCTTGAAATCTAAACTCTAATTCTGTTTTTTTTGTTTCGCGTTCTTACCGCGAGACCGGATAAAATTGCGCTCGCCGACGTAAAGTGCGACATTTCCAAAGTAAAAAAGTTAAGCCCGAAATGTGGGTCAAACGCTCTGACCCCCAGAGCGCTCTTGAGAGGGCCCCCCAATTTTTTCGTAACCGCGCGCGCATCACGAACATCCGCGCTTAAAATGTATGCAAAGTAGTGCAGAAAAAAAAAGAAAAAGAGTCGCAAATGATCGGAAGTCCCGAGGAGAGAACGCGATGGGAAGAGACGACGAGTGGTGTCCGAAGTCGCGTGCGCGTCAATGAAGGAGGAAGTGTGAAATCCCTCTTTGCGAGAAGAAAAGGCCGACGAGGGGGGGAAGAATTGGAGCGATTCGGGAAGCCTTGACCCACTGAGCGCCGCCAATTTTCTCGCGCGAATATCGACACGTAGCTCAATGAATTATACGATCGCCTCTCGGGAGAACGAGCGCCATTGTATCCGTCTCCGCGGTTTTTCCTAAATACGACGGGAGAGGAGCGAAGAGCGGCCGGCTTGCGGTGTCCGTTTATGGGCTAAGTGCTTGTGCAACGCCGGTACAGTACCCGTAAAAAAGAGAAGAACGAGTATGATGATGGTTGAAAAAAAAAGTATGTTGCGTGCAATTTTTAATAAAAGAATAATATGTAATTCGAATTTTGAAATTATTCATTTTTGCTTGAAAAGGTTCTTCTTTCGAATAGTAAAATCTAATCTAACTTAATTGTTATGTGTTACTTACTAGCTTATAGAACGTCAAAGGGCAATTAGCGATAAAATCGTAACCAGTTTCAGAGTGAAAACTGACATTGACAATGGCCAGTTTTTTTTTTCTATTAGATTAAACTAAAAAAAAACGTGAATGCTATCTCCAAAGCCAGCTTTTCTGTCTATATGTATACCTCACGTAATGATAGAAAAACAAAACTTTTTTAGTTTAGAAACGGACTATAGAATCTATCAAATTCGTGATTTTCAAAACAGATAAATGCCTTTCTTAATTCTCCCATTCATAAACAATTTATTCCTCTGCATTAGCTCATTAACGAAGAAATTCGTTGATTTTTCAGTGTGCTTTTGAACTAAATTGCATACGCCTGTAATAGAAATTAATGGATAAAAATATTAGTATTGCTTATATTTTAGGTCTTACAGAATCTGGGCCCAATAGAATCAAGAATTTTCAATTAAAAAGATACTAAAAAAAAATGAGAAAAAATTGTTCATTTTTAAAAATCATGATTATTTTTTCAGCCCAAAATCGCGCAAAAATCTGGAGTATCGCAGAACCGTCGGTTATAAAATTAAAGCTCAAAAAAAATCCACCATCACCAACGTTCGTCGGCCGTAAATTCTCCCCAAACTTCCAACGTTCGCGTCACTCGCCAAGACGCTATCAGAATTATTGACTGGTACTGTACTGAGGGCCGGACGTCAGCAGTTTTCTCGTCACCGTCTGATCAGGGAGGTGCAAGAGCGCTTCCTTTCGTGCGAGAACACTCCCTCCACGCGCAACTTTCCTCACGCTCTCTCGCCTCTCTCTCTCTCTCTCTCTCTCTCTGTCTCGGGCGAGAAATCGTTTGGCGCGCGAGAGATCGCCGTCCTTTTATGCTCGCCGCCACCTCTCGACAGCTTTCTTTCCTGTGCGGGGAGGCATTGTGCGGTGGTATATCCCACTTTCGCGCGCGCCCGCGAGCTTCTCTCGGTCTCGTTCCTGCTTATCGCAATATACATTTTTATATTCGCCTTCGGAGAAGCGAGTTGCGCACACCGCGTGAGAGATCGAGAGCAGATCGGGAGGTGTTTCGAGCGGGGTGTTAGTAGCTCTGAAAGTAGAAACGCTCTTGTTCGTTTAATCGGGTTTTTATTTTAGATTATGGTGTAGACTTGTGGGAGATTAATCGTATGCATTAATGGTAATTTGTACTTTGTGCGAGTATCATTAAAATGCATAAATTATTATTATGACGATAATAAAAAGATAATAAAATGTTTATCTCCGCGGTAAAAAAGTAAAATTTTACGTTCTCTTACATTTCAAGTAATTGGATAATAAATAATATTTACCGAAAAGATAAATTGCGCAAATTAGCACCTGTTTCCAAAAAGCGACAATTCAAATACAAAAGACAAAAGACCACGCACGGAAAACCGTTCAAAATCCAAAAATCCCTCGAAAAAATCGAAAAGCCAAACCTGCCTTGATCCCCCTAACGAAAACTGGCCTCTCTCCCCAACATTCCAGGACTTCTTCCTGAACTCGGTGTATATAGCAGGGGCAGAAAAGAGAAAGAGAGAGAGGAGACACGCGAGTCGGCTCCGCTCCTCTCACCCTTATCGTCGATAAGCATCGAAGAAATCCAGGCGGCGTGTGCCGGCCGGTTAAACGTTTGCTTATGCATTCAACCGTTCTCCCTTCCCTTCCCTCCCTCTCTCTCTCTCTCTCTCTCTCTGCTTTTCGGCGCTAGGGAGCTTAAAAAAAACGGAGTCACGCTTAATCCCGAGAGGCTCTCTCGCGCTCGCGCGCAGGTGGCGGATGGTCAAAGCCCTCTCTCTCTCTCTCTCTCTCTCTCTCTCTCTCTCTCTCTCCGTGGTGCGTATATACATACGTGCGTACGTATGCGTGTGCGGCGCGCGCTGGAAATTAAAAAATTACGCATTCAAACACCGAGCCCACCGCCATCGTCCCGAGTTGCCGCCGCCGCCGGCTGCTGCTGCTGCCGCTGCGAGGCTGCTGGTCACCCCCATATATACTTACACGGAATTCATTGAAATATGCGTAAGCTGCGGTGAGGAGCGTATATACGCCCGCACGTCCGCGAATTGACTCGCGCGGCCGGGAGGGACCGAGAGAGAGAGAGAGGGCCCCGGAGAGGCGAGGGAGGGTTGAGGACAGACACGTGATGTCTGTGCGGGGATTTATGTACTTTTTTAGTAATTGGATGACGTTTCCTGGCGGAATTTCCTTTTTTCGAGATAGTCGTTGACTTGCTTTTTTTAAGTGACGTTTACTGGAATGGTAATAATTTAATAAACATTTTTGTAAGAAATTGAATTTTTCAAGCCGCGTCGAATCCTTCTCACCTGCAGCTAAACTGCCTTTAGCAGCGTCCTCGCAACTTCCCTCAATTTCCGTCCCAACCATCGCCACCCCCGGGCAACTCGGCTGCATAAAAAAAAGTGCCAAAGCCCGCTTTCGATATCCAAAAAGCGTGTAAATCTCCGTTTCCTTCGCTCCGAGTCGTCTGGCCCGGGTTTCCGATGCAAAAAAAAAGGAAAAAAAACGCGCAATAAAGGGGGCAATTTGCGTTTGCCGAACGGTTCACCGCGATTACTCAGCCTGGCCGGTCTCTCTCTCTCTCTCTCTCTCTTCTTTTTCGGTCGCATATGCGACTATACCCCGCGCGTCGCGTCACGCATCGCCGATGACAAGCCGCCCGGCCTTTTTTTTCGACGTAAACGAGCGCCACGCGAGTCGTCGCCGGGCCGTATATTCCCCTCGCGCGCGCGCGCGCATCCTCAGGGGCGTGCTTTTCCGAGGCCAACTGCCGTTTTGCTTTAAAACGCCCGGAGGAGTCTTGATTGCGCTCCGCGAGGCTGCGATTAGGGGGAGTCGCGGCTCTTTGTTTCTCACCTGGCCGCGAGGGATTGCGAGGGGGGTGGGGGAGGGGGGTGGCTTTTCGAGGTATATGAATTATGGAAATTGGAGGATTTCGCAGCGGCATCGGGAGAGGGGAGATCGACGGGGAAAGTTTGGGTCGTTGAGAATGCCTTTGACGAGAATAGGTTGGATATTCAATAAACTTTTAATCACCGGAGGCTTCGAAATCGTAGCCTCCAGAAGAGCTTGATTAGCCGTTCTGTACGAAGGTCTGGATGATATATAGCAGTCCCATTAGTTACTCTCGGGAACACGTGTTAAAATCCCCCGAATCGTGAATTTACAGGCTGAAAAATCAATAATAATTTGCTTTGTTTGGTACTCTCGACGTTAAACGCGCTTTGCCGCAAACGAGGGGGCGAGATCCGTTATATGCCCGAAAGCTATTTAAACTCCGAGCCTCTTAATTTCACGCTTTGTTATTAATCAATTTCTTTCACCCTTATGCGAGTAAAGTTTTCTCTCCGTATTAGAATAAAGCATTGAATTTATTAATAGTGCAATCAAATGTTTTTTCTTAAATATGCAATAACAATCAAAATAGACAATTATGGAACGCTTGAAAAAACATTCGCTCACTTGAATAACAAAGGATCAATAGCGATAATGAAAACGTATAAGTTCGCGTTTGACAAAAAAATTATAAATTTTTAAAAGAACAAATATCTATTAATTATTTACGCAGTGCTATAACCCTTTTTTAGTCATGACGAATATAATTATAATAATTCTTTACTGTTGAAAAAATCTAAATACTCTTTCGATAAAAAACGCCACTATTCAACAAATCGCGTTACCAATAAAAAAAAATGCCAGCAAAACGAGGAGCGCCTCTTTCCTAAAACACAAATAAAAAGCCTCCGACTTTCCCCGTTTCCAGAACTGATTATTTCTCGAAGCCAGAGGCATCCCGCAATAGATACCTGCAGCCGGCAGTACCCGCTTTTATTACACAAATTTAAAACAATATCGATCTCCGCGGGCACGGCCCCCATAATAAGCGACTCCCGAGAAGAGACTCGAGAGGCGCGCGCCTCCAGAAATTGGCGTCCGTCCGCGTATATACCCTCTCGACGCTCTCGAAACCTGCGCGCAGGTTAAAATGTCAAGGCGCCCGGCTGGGTGCGCGCGCTCATGCAGGCGTACGTATATATACGCGCGGCCGTAAGAGGAAGGAGAATTAGGCGGCACGCGCCGGCACGCGCCGTCACTCTCCGCACGCGAACGCTCCCTCTCTCTCTCTCGGGCAGCGGGCTGTTAACGCAGGACGGCCCGACTGCTTTACGAGGCTGCGCCGAGCTTTTAACGACTTTTCCAAGTGCTCGCGGAGAGGGAACACCGCAGCCACGCGGGTAATGAAATACGCCGAGAGAGCTGTGCGCGGAGGCATTTCTTTTTTTCTTTAAGCGATCGCCTTCGCGGTACCGCGCCGAGCGTAATGAGGGACCGGCCCCGTCGCGCTTTGAGACGTATACAGCCGCGGTAATCGGTATCGATTCGATTTTCCATGCTCTCGAGAGAGAGAAGTCGCACTGGTTGCCTATAGTTTTATTTCGTAAAAAGACATATCCGGGTAGGTATATATACGAGTTGCGGGCTAAAAAGCGAAAAAGCCGAAAAAGCCGGAGCGCGCGAGAGGCATAAAAATCTATGCCCCTATCCGCCGGCAGCGGTCATTCACTGCGGGCCGGGGCCGCGGCGCACAATATGCATCAGGGGCGCGCGCGCGCGCGGGCGTCGAGACGAGCGACTACCTCCTTAACGCGGGGCCAGTGTATATATATACGTATACACCGCGGGACGGTTGAAAGAAGGCAGCAGCTGCCGCGACGTTAGCCCCTGAAATCGCTCACGGTGTTAGGTGTTGGCGCGCGAGCGGCGATCCTCCTGAATAATGCATGCGCGCGCGCGAGAGAGAGGGAGAGAGACAAACTTTTTTTGCATGCCATCCAAATGCTATTTCCTGCCTTTATCGCCTCGGAAGCGCCTCCTTTTGTACGTACGCCCGCGCACGCGCCTCCGCGCGTACGAGCTCCTAGCGCGCGCGAGACTTGATTTACGAGGCTCGGCCCGAGAACGCGGACGAGCTTTTTTGCCTTACAAATTGCTTTCGATGTCGTCCGATTCTACGGGGTAGCAGCACCCTCTTCGGGCGGCCCGACGGACAACAAGCACCGCGCGAGTTTTCGGGGATTTTATTTTTTCCGAGCTGCCGACGAGCTGGTGCAGCTGATTAGACGCGCGGAGAAAGTGGATAGGAACGAGGCTGTATACTTGGCTTGCGGGTTGGAATTTTGGAGCTGAGGGCTGTGTGCTGGTATATACCGATTGCGATCGGGCGCTCTTCTTTTATCCTTTTTCGGTGTTAGAAAGTCGTTAACCCTGCGTCTGGACGAGAGTATAGAATAACATATACGGGCGCTCGACTCGTAGCTCGGGTTTATTGGGAAAACTGTGGCTGCAGGCGCGATATCAGATTTAGATGAAACTGTAGATTATATCAAGATTTCTTCTTTAAATCAATTATTAATGTTTACGAATAGACAGAGTTTTTTTATTTTTAAAGCACGCATTTATCAATGTTTAATTTTACCCAACCCGCACTCGTAAGAAGTTCAATTACTTCTGATGTGCATAATATTTTTATTGGTTATATTTATTTATTCAAAACTGTTTTCGCGTAATTAAAAGCACAAGTGCTCATGATTGACAGCACAGTCTTGGTAAAACCAGACGCGCGACCCAGCAGCATCATCCCCACACCAATCAGCTCTCCAACCGGCTCTCGAGTCCGTAACGGCACCTTTCAGGAAAACGAAAACACATCTCCGGGAGGGTTGTTGTCGGGTGGCGCCTCGGGAGTAGGAAGCTCGCAGAGGGGCGACGGCGGGGCTCTTAGGGCCTCGCCGACAATCGGACTTTAATTCACAACACGCTCCGCTGGAGAGGTTCCTCCTTTTCGAAAGGTGCCGTTGGCCGATTTCGAGAGGCCGCAACACCTGGCCTCCGCGCGCGTCGCCGCTGCATGTATAAACACACACACACACGGCGCGCGCGCGCGCTCTTTTTTTCGGGGGCCGCATGCATGCATGCAGCAGTAGCAGCAGCAGCAGCAGCGGGGCTGATTAAATGAAGCACCACCACCGCGATTCACGCGTCTGTGCACGAGCCGCCAAGCGTGAAACTGCCCCGAGGGCGCACGCGAAACCGAAGACCGGCCCGGAGGGGGGGATGGAGTCAATTATGACCGACGATTTTTCGATCATTATGTCAAGTTGCGAGCGGGGGGACGAGGCACCCCGGCCTCTTTTTCCGAGGGGATTTCTCGACGCGGCGCGGAGGATTCTCGAGGAGGTTTGTAATGCTGCCTGGGTGGGATGTCTTTATGTTTAGCGGGCAAGAAAATAGCTTTGTATAAGACACAGTTGAGTATTGCTGCGACTTTTGCGTAATCAAAAATAATCTCTCGTTAATAATATATTTTTCCAAACTCAGGCATGAAATGGCCCTCATTTCGTGCTAGAAAGTAGCGTAGAAAATCGAGCATTTTCAACGTTTGGCAAAATTGTTTGTCCAAGCGGGAAAAAAAGTCTTTTTTTTTTTAATTTTTAATTTAAAAAATTTTTTTCTCTGTTTTAAACTATTTTTTACGATTTCTGTGCACGATTTGAAATGCACGATCATCTATTCAACTTTCTAACACCAAAATAGAGCTTTTCATGCCTTCGTTGAAAAAAACACGGTGTGTAACAGGGGAAGACTGGTGCAGCTGATTAGACGCGCGGAGAAAGTGGATAGGAACGAGGCTGTATACTTGGCTTGCGGGTTGGAATTTTG
>UCOL01001176.1:0-41196 GCA_900474335.1 Ormyrus nitidulus
GAATTGGAGTGAGAAAATGACGACGAGCCGAAATTCACATTTTGCTTAATTTCTCACGGAGGAAAAGTTACTAACGTTTATTAGTTTAAGCGGCTTGTCTGCATTTTTATAAGTTATTCACAGCACTTAAAAGCTTTTTAAAACATTCACTAGATAAGTGAGAACAAAAACTGCAACTTAACAAAAATAAGTGAGGTTATGTTCTTTGTATTAAATGGTTCAAAATGATCTGAAAAAGCGTTTCACCGCAGCCTAAGAACAAGCAACTTTTCATAGCCATTTTATGGATTTGAAATTATACCAGGGTATTTTATAGTGTATAGCATACATTTAGGTTTTTTGACCCTCTAACGGTTAATAATGCTGATCAAAATTATATTTAGCAAATCCATTTTATATCCAAGAATATATATTAGCATAAGAATAGCTTCGCGGTAGCCATGAGAATCTTCAATTCACTGCCCAACGATCTCAAATTGTTACAAATTAGTAGTAAGCAACTTATGAAAGCCAAATTAAAAAACTCGATAAAGACAAATTATTGATCTTATCATAAATACAAAATTATTTCCGTTATCATTATCACAAACAACTTTAATATTATTTACAGGTAAATAATATTTTTTTTTATTTAGTTATTAAAAGTCGTATCCCCCTTTCGGGTATTAGTGACTAGGTAACATTACCTCTATAGAAATTAAATAAATATGAAAACTTGGTCGTGATAAAATAATGTTTTAGAAATAATTGTGAGGCTCCCTTTTAAATTCAGAAATGTACCTAACAAATTCCTCAAAACAATTTGTTATTCAAAAACATTAGAAATTTAAACTCCTCTTATTTGAACACTACTTATTATTAGTAATAGTTTTGAAATAATTTTTTTTAATAAATTCTGAGTAAAGAAATTTAAAAGTGTTTTTACAAAATTGTAGCGATTATTTATCAAACAAGAGTAAAAATCTTCTTTCACTGTTTCATATTGATTTATGTATTCACTAATTATCTATTCGCTAATACAGTATATAGATTTAATAGAAAAATAAGAAAAGTTTATTAGAGTTGAATACATACCAGGTCAATTACTGCTTTTCCACACATAACGTTCTATTTTCGCAATAATTTTTTTAAATATAGTATACACGACATCCAAAAATTATATGGCTTTCTTTTTTTTAAATATGATAATAATCTAGTAGTAAATCAAAATTGCTTAAAATTTCACTCTTAAAAAACGTAATTTTTATTAAGATAACCTTAACATTCGAGAATGTAAATGCATCAATCAAAAAGAAGACACAAGATGTTCGCACATACATATGTGCAAGTGACAAATGTATGACAAGTGTCACACCATAACAGATCACATTACCAAATGTCAAAATACAACTGGATGAAAATGAAAGATCTATCATCTAAAGAAAAAGAAACAATTGCTGTGATAGCAAAACATATAATCAACTCATGGACGACTAATTCTAGCATAAAAAGAATAACAGTTAACCAAGAGATTGATACTAAAGCTTTAGATAATGCTGAAAATAGCAACAATAAACAACATAGAATAGCTGAAAAATGTAAAAATTGTTCGTACAAATTACATCCAAATATAAAGCACATTCGCTTCCTAAAAGACAACATTCACCTCGCTAAACAAAGGAGAAAAGTGCAAAACAACCAAGAAGTGGTCTTTACAATGATTGATAAAATAGCGGAAAAAAGAATATAAAAGAGCTAAATATAAAAAAGGAGTGGATGCGCCTGGACAAAAAATAACACAATCAAAAAGTCATCGTATGTTCTATGACGACATAAACTACTTAGGGTCCAATAAAGAAATTTTTTACTTCGATAGAGGAAACAGAGGTAAACAAACATTTACAAACTCCATATCTCCTCTAAAGAATCATCCTAAACATTATGATCTGTTAGTCATTGATGTAATAGTATTCATGTCACCATGTAAAAGATTTAGCGAAACAACATGAAAAAATGTTTTCTCATTACCGTGTAACATGTGCCGTGGGTCTTACATGCCCGGCCAGGTTAAATAGTTTTGAGAAAATGTTATATGCAAAGAATTGAAATGCGTCAACGAAACCATATACAACAGCGAGATCCGTATTGGTTAGATATTTGACTAATTGTGAATAGGGATATTTTATAAATTATATATATACAACTGTTGTAAAACTGGGTTTACTCCATGAAATATACAAAGTTGATATATATTGAAACAGGAGTACGTCCAATGTTTTTATTTTTATTTTTTAGAATAAGTTAGACTTAAGTTTACCAGACCAGCACACAGGAAAATACTTTTACCTCTGCTGGGTTATATGTATTACAATACAATATGTACAATGAATACGATTCTCTTTTTGTAATTAATTATACACTTTACTCTGGTTCAATAAATAAAAATTCACGGAGAAAAATTGTTAGTAAAATTTACAGGAAATTCTATGAAATAAAAGTAGTTGTATAAATTTTATTTATTTAATATTCTGCATTTAATAGCACGTTAATTTTCTTATTTAAATGCTAATACTGGCCATGCAATACTAAATTTTAAAATGACACTGTTCGTATGTCAGTTCCAATCGTTGCATTTCCTTCAAAATCGCAAATCTGCATGCCTTTGCTCGTCTTAATTTGAATTCAAGATTGTTAAGCAATGACAGACAATTTTGTTAAAAGTGCTTTGGAACAATGGGACCTGCATTTTTATAAAAACGTTTGATGGTAGAACAACTCTATATGAAATCATAATCTTAGGTTAAAAGACATGTCGGTATCTAACCTCAAACTTAATCTGTAACTTAACCATGTATGTTTGGCTGTTTCTTCCAGCTTCATTAAACATTTTTTATCGCAGAAATTACATACAATCGTTTATAATAATAATATGTAATTCTTCTGTAGTTCTACAAAGAAATAAAACCATGTTAAGACGAAAACAAACAACGAACAAGTTAAACGATCAGACAATTCAACCTTATATTGTCATATGCGGTGAATTGATCAACATTGAGTCCTGCAGAATTTTTTATCAACGAGATAATTTACTTGCTAACAGAACCACTAGATGCAATTGACTGCTGCTTCAAAATTTATTTTTCATTAAATCTGGAATTCTCTCCTGATGCAAAGCATGTGTGGACATTTTTACAGAAATACGCGTACAAAATCGATCAGATATTTAATTTTGTAAAAATAAATTTGCATTTTTGTAAGTAAATTTGAATTTTGGTGAAAATAAATATTTTGTAAAAATTATTTCACTAATCAAGCCTATTTTACTTATCTGTTTTGCTTAATAAAGTAAATAAATATTACTTAATAAACTTCAGTAAAATTTACTTATTGCACTAGTAAATTTTATATGACTATGTTTACTTAACTTTTTAAGCAAGTTTTACTTAACATTTCAGTAAATTTTACTAGAAATTTTTCTCCGCGTTTCAGTGTTAGAATGTGTTGAAAAATGACTCTTTAGAGCCTATTAATTTTAGAAGAATCCATCATAGAAATATTTTTTATTTTAGTAAAAAGAAAAATTTTTGAAATGTGAAAGAACTATCGGTAAGTGAAAGTGTAAGCTTGGAATTTTCTTTTGTAATGATAAAACGAATATAACAATCTTAACTAAGGTTCACTAGAATAAGAATTGTTTATGTACAGTCCAACCGAAATTAGGCAGGTAGACTATTAGGCCTACTAAAGGATCGCAAAGGGGCACAAAATTTTAAGCCGGTTACAATGACGGAAATTATAGATAACATGAGAACCGAACCTTTTTACCTGAACCTTTCAATCTTAAAATTGTTTAAATTCTTACTCTGGAAACGATCACCAACAGTTGGCCAAGTCATAGCCAGTTTGAGTAAAACTAACTAGAATATTAACCAACTATTGTGCTTACACACGGAGAAAAATTATAAGTAAAATGTACTTATTCGGACTAAAGTAAAATTTACTTAATTATTAAGTAAGCCACCGCACGTGCGAGAGAGACAGAAAGAAAGATGGCGCTTCGGATTCGGTAAAATTTACTTACAAACCCGTAGTAAAGTTTACTTAACGTGTTTGCTTAACTTTTAAAACAACTTTTACTTAAATTTTGGTAAATTTTACTAGGGATTTTTCTCCGTGCATGAATATAAACCCTGTGAAAGACGTAACGCTTTTAGCGCTTGATATGGTCAATAGATGGTGAAGGGAATAGGAGAATAAAGTATAACGCTTGAGTTTTTTTAGACATAAGTTTCAATTTAATAATTGGTCTTATTGCCAATGATTGAAAAGTCTGCCTAAATATTAATAAACTTAATAAGTTCATTAAGTTCTCTTTACCATGCGTTGACCATAAGAAGCGCTAAAAGCGTTACGTTTTTTTTACTGTTTGCCCAACTCTTCAACATATTTAATTCTAAAAATTTGCTGAAGAGATGGTCAACGGTTATTATTAGAACTGTCTGATTAACTCTTCAATATATTTAACTGTAAACATTTGCTAAAGAGATGGCCAACAGTCTAGTCAACCGTTGGTCATTCGACCAGCCCAAATGGTTAATTTTCTACCAGGGCATCCTTTCAAAATTGAGCAAATTAAATGCGCGCTAAATATATTCTATATTAGACTAAGATAGTTTTAATGATAAATAATATTTCTTTCATACATAAAATTCAAATTATTTTAATTTATTGGCATGTCACAAATGAACTGAGAAATGCAGACAGTTACGATTGGTAAATTTCACATTCAATCGCGTAGTGCATAGATTAATAAAATTAAATAAAGTAATTTATAAAGTCTGCTTCTGCTAGTCCAACATAGCCTTCCTTTATACTATAACCAATCACATAAGTCCTTTAACGTAACAGTAACGTTAACATTTAGCCAACCTGGTTTCATTTTCCACGAGAATTAGCCAATCACAATCGTTTTATTTATGCTTCAACTTTCTGTCATCCCTTTTTTAAGAGAGAGAAAAAGTTGCCTTTTTCCCTTTCCTGAACTTGAAAAATGTTTCAAGAATAATCTCATCTACCTTCCATACAGACTCTTGAAATAGAATATAGATTCTTCTGTACTATGTATACTTTGCAATATTTTAAGACTCATCCTCATTCTGCGCGTTATAATTACATGTATTTCAAATATATAACAGTAAGAGATGTCAGTGGAAAAATTATTTTAACTTCGATTTTAAGCTTAAATTTATCATAACACGTATGCAAGTAGTAACAAAAGAATATTCGATATCACCTTGAAAGGATGTTGTGCCAACTTAAGTCAAACAAATTCTACTAATGAATATGTTCCAATCTCTTTTAAATTTAATTTGAAAATTTAAAAAGATTTATCAGCTATTTTTTACGAGAAAAATGATGTAAGAAAATTTATTATAAATTCTTGGAGTTGAGGAACAGCCTTGAAAAATTACAATTTTTATTATAAAAATTATCATCATTATGGCAAATTTTACTATAAATTTTACAATAAAAAATTATGGCACTTTTTTCATATTTCAAGTCTGCCCTCCAACTCCAAGAATTTTTGCATTATTTTTCTCAGTGTATGCCACTTTCATGTAAAAATCGTTGCAGATGTTCAATTTATTGAAATTTATTGAAATTCTTACTTGAAGATGAATTAGAAAATAAATAAACAAGAAAAGTGTTATCTTAAAAATGTTCTTTCAACATAGAAAAAAAATGACTGATACATTGAATTTTCAAATTAAATTTGATGAAAAGTTTTCTGGGGCTTTTTTCAATTAATAACAATTTTCATTTCGGCTCATTTTATAATTAATTTAATTTTTTTCTACTTTAAAATTTTTCTATTGCACAATATTTCAAAAGTATTTAATAAATTTAAAAAGGAAGTTAAGAAAGATCTTTTGACTTATGTCACGATCCACTAATACAAAATAAATCAAATTGTTTCAACTGTAAAAATACATTTTTAAAAGTGTTATAAATGATTTTAGCTTCGAACGTTACCTTCAATAATTTAAAGTGAAAAAAAGCTTTGATTGTCGAAAGAATCCTGACAAGGCGCAACAAGCAATGAGAATTGCCATTGCTAAGCGTACATATACTTACCCAGCAGATTTTTAAGAAAAAGTTTTAAATATCAATCGCTCTTTCTGTTCTTGATTGAGAGACTGAGTGCCACAATTAAAAAATGTCCAAATATCTAATGTTTGATGGTAACGGCATTCATTGAATCTTGAACTTTGAAGGCAATGGATTGTTCTTCAGTCGATCGAATTTGAGGCTGAAAAATACTATAATTGCTTAATTATGGTAAAAAAATTTAAGAAATAACTTAAATAATATAAATAAAAGTAGAATTCGATTTTTATGTAACGTAAAGTAATTGCTTAATGATAAAGCAATTTAAATGCCGGAAGAAGATAATGGGTAAGTAGATCGTTAATACATCAAAATGAAAAGCTTTTAACGATTTTTTATTTTAAACAAAGGGTAAAAATAGAATATTTTATTACGAAAATCTAATTAATCGGAATAAAAATTTGACAAAGCCAACAAAAACTCTAATATTGAAAAACTTTCTTTGATAAAATGCCTTTTCAGTTCATACACCATTTTTGCTAAGAATTGCTTAAATTAGCCGTTAAGCTAACGATAAACTGTGCTTGCGAAAAAACAGTGATCGAAAAAAAAAACGACCATTTTGCTGCCTACTCTTAAAAAATTTAATCGCCATCTAGAATTCCAGTGCACCGTTTAAAAGCAGTCAATACGTATCCATCAACCATTTTGGCGCCCTTTAGAGCCTTTCACACATTTTCATCGCCACTATTAAGCATTATCTATTAACCCAATAAATCTTTCGCAATAAACATTCACCATCGAGTTCGACATGCCCTATGAATACTCAACTTGTACCGTAAACAATGCACAAATAACTCGGAAATCGCTGCATCACCGATCGACGATCTTTGTACATTATTTCGATTTAAGCCCAAGACCATCGCCATTTGTCGCCTCGAATTATTTAACAACCCAAAATCGACGCCGCGCAGCAAGAATCGAGATTTCTCCGCGCTTTTTATTATCTACCCCAGAATTGCCTTAGATCAATGACAGCCAGGGTCAGTCGGCGGACAAAAAGCCGAGTCGGAAAATTATCGCGGCGCAAGCAGTCGTCGTCGCAACTGCGGCCTTTTTATTACGATTACGGCCGTTTTTCCCGCTAAGAGACTTGCTGAGTCCGTGTCTAATTGAACTTTCGACATTCGGTCGGCGTTGCGGCAATCGGCCGCAATAAAGCCCGTCAAGCGGCGATCGGATTTTTCGACGCGTCCAAAGGTGACGCACTTTTGGCAAGTCGCGAGGAGGTGATTATCGCGGATTTTCGTTTTTTAATGGAGGATAAAAGGCTGGCTCGATTAGTGCATGAAATAAGCGTTTGCGCTGCTTTTAAATTGATTTTTTTCGAGAAGAGAATTCGAATGTTACGAATTGATGATTTTGCTGATCTTTGTAAGTTTTCTAGCAACGTTGCAAAACTGCTGCAAATTTTTAATTACTCGTTCACATTCCTCGAAATCGGATAGAAATTGCTCGAACGATGGAGAACAGAGGTGCTCACGTAATTCCATCGAATATTTCCGAAAAAGCTCGTAAATTTTCCATCGAAGCAATATCACATTGTTCGATCTTTCAGCTCGAGAAACGGCAAAAATGTATAACCGAATGCCATTGCTCCTTTTACCGTCTCCATTCACTTTTGCGGCAACTTTTGACTATTTTAACGTTCGACGGTGAAATATAGCCATCGCTTCGGTTGCGATAGACCCTTTCACGTTGTTGTATAAAAATGGCTCTTTTCCGTTCAACGAATGCGGTTCCGTTTTTCCGTCAGGACGCGGAGAGTTTAAAAAATGCACGTAAACAGCCGAGTCGTAATTGAATGTAAGAGCTGTAAAAGGGAACTTAACATGCCTTATTGCGCAGGTTGTAAATTCGTAGCAATAATCGTGAAACGAACTTGCCTGTCTGCATAACTCATGAATCTACAGTTGTTTAATGTTACAGCTGCACACGTTACCCTGCAGTTTGTTCGCAGTTAAATTAGTCTATTTTTATTCGAGTATCCTATAAGATCGGACGGTTAAAAATAGCTATAATATTTGAAAAGATGTTGTTAAGTTTCGACGTATATATTCAAAGTTTGTAGTGTATTCATTTATGTAACATTCGAATTTCTGGAAGAAAATACATAACGTTAATCGTTTAAAATCTTCAAAAATGATTTTTAAACGAAAATGGAAGCTGCACACGTATAAGCCAATAAATTAGCCATTTTAATCAATGAATTTGCTTAAAAATGGCGCCCGAAATTCACAGAAATCATCTGAATTATCGTGAAATTTGAATAATGAAATAAAATTAACTAGATTACTTTTAATCATCAATTCACCGAAAATATGCAATATATCCTACGCAATTTATTCGAAATTGGAAAAATACAAAAATGCTAACAAAGCTGACTCTGATAAGTAAATTTAAAACATAGTACAGAATAACTATAAAACCCAAAATTTAGGATCCGTCATTTTCCGCTCCTCATTACCATACGTACGAATGAATAAATGGCGTCGAGTAATGAAGGATTATGCAAAATCAATGAAACAGGTTCATTGTAAATACATCGAGAACTAAGGATCCTCTCAAGCAGCCAGCAGGTGTACCCGCATAAAGCGTCATTTTGCAAGACCCCGAATCACCGGCGGACCGCAGACGAAAGTAAAAAATTAAAAAATGGCGGTCAACTCTCTCGAGTCACCTCTGCCCCGTAAAAATCCATCGACTCTCGCCTATACCACGAGACGGAGTCAGCTAAGTCTCCGGGACAAAAGCCAAGGCTCGTAAATCCCGACCACGTCGCAAAAGGCCGCAGTCGCGTAAAACTCAGCCGATGGTTAAAACATAAAGCAGTCATCTCTCTCTCTCTCTCTCTCTCCGTCGTCGGTGTCAGCAGACACACCTACTTCGACGTCTCTATACCCAGGCAGCGGCAAATTGCTCGTCTCTCTCTCTCTCCCGAAGAACGGCAAGACCTTCGGCTTCTCTCTCTCTCTCGCGTTACGTGGAAACGGCGGCGGCGGTGGCGGCCGAGGAGGGGCCCAATCATCGAATCAGTACAACGTGACGGCACGAGCGGCGACCTCGGTTGTATGCGTGCGTGAGAGCGCGCCGCGGAGAAGGGACGGCCGCGCGGCTGTGTGTATGTGTGTGCGTGTTCGTGCGAAGGGAGAGAGAGAGAGAGCGTTTAACTGGCGAGTAGTGGGACGGCTATTTTTGTTGCTTGCCGAGCGCTGTAACAAATACTTCTGTCTCTCTCTCTTTTTCTGAGGCCGCCTCGTTGCTGCTGCTGAGCTGTGATTAATGCAAGCCTGAGTAACGCTCGTGATGGATGGCTGGCGATATGAGGAATGATTTCCTTCTCTCTCTCCCCCTTTTTTTCAGATTGCGAAATGGGCTGGATTGCTGATGGAGGGAAACGTGCGAGTGGAAGTGCGTGAAAAGGGATCGAGCTGTATATCGTTACGTAATGGCTGTTACGTGCTGTAGTTTCGCTTGCAATCTCGTTTTGTCTAGGTTCTTGAGAAGAGCCTTGCTTGCAGCTTGATGAATTTTTTCAGAAATTTTTAATGCACGCGGGAAATATTTGTACGTATTTATGTTTGAAACAAATAATTTTGTATTTTATAACGAAATTCGGCGTACCGGTTTATGCAAATGTTGTGATTAAAATCGAATTTTTAGGACCAAGCTGTATCGTTATACTACTTCAAGTTGATCACTTATACATCTGTGTAAATCTGATTTCGAAATGGTAATTTATTTTGATTTTGATAAAAATTTTGCTTTGTCAGTCTACGCTTCTTATGCAGATTTACTTAACTGAATTATATTTACATTCCATTGAAAGAAATGATTGGTAAATATTGCATTTAAGTAAATTAAACAATTAAGCTCAAATAAAAATGCACTTTAAGTGTAATGAATTTTTCATTAAATCCCAAGTTGACGTCAGGACTTGCCAGATATTTAAATGTAGTATTAAAAACGGATATTTAATTAAGAATTGCACAATTCAAAAACGATTATAATATTAATTTTTCACTTAATATATACCGAGCTTTACATATCGTTTACACATCAGACTGCATTATTGCAACTCATGTATTATTTCAAAATTTTTGACAAACAGCATATTTCAAGGTTCGTTTGTCACTCACGTTCATCGAATCACGCGTCGATCTTCATTATTGATCAATTTGCATTAATCGGCATAAAGTTGTTAAAACGAGTGAAATCGAGCAGATTTCGAGCGATAACGGATCGCCTCTTTGCCTCGAGCACCAACAGTCTCGAATGTCCCTTTGAAAGCAGCGTGACATCTCCCCATTAATAACCAGCCATCAGCTCATTATCACGCAACGAGGGAAAACTCGACTCGATTCCCCGCGCGCCACCAAACGAATTTCCCCCGCAGCCGCGAAATCGGGCGAAATAAAAGACTCGAACGGCGGAAAGAAGATGCAGGGAGAGAGAGAGAGAGAGAGTTAGATGTATAGATAGATATATAGAGGCAAAGGGGGTAAAATCATGAGGCACGACACGCTTGGCCAGCAGCTCGGGGTAGTGGGGAGGGCGAAAGGAGGATGGGTAAGCGCGGAAGGTGGGTAGGGAACGGAAAACCAATCGTCGCGACGTTCCCTCGCGAATCCCTAAATGCCACTCGCGGGTGGCTTTAAAGACTCTGTCTTTCTCTCGCGCTAGCTGGTGCATGTAGAGACGGCCGCGTGACGCATGCGTGCCGACAGCTCGGGCTATCGACGTGGCGGGAGAGACCTATTAATAAATCGTCCGCCGCGGCCTGTCGGAGAGAGCGGCGCATGCGTCGCGGTGGGGGCGACGGGGGGAGAGAGAGGAGCCTCCAATTCCACGAGGCCTCTCGAATCATTAATCGGTCGCCCCGGCAACCCCGCCGGCACGAGGCCATTGGTCGGAGCTGGCCTGCCCCCACTCGCTGCCCGTCCCCCACCCCTCGGCGCAACGACCTTCTCTCTCTCTCTCTCTCTCTCGCTCGCTACTCGAGCCCACCGCTGTGTGCGCGCCGCCGAGGTCTGTACGTGTGAAACGCGATACGCCACACACGGCAGAATCCCGTAAAGGCTGCTGATACGCTCGCTCTCGCGGCCAACAGACCACGAAACGGGCTGCGTCTCCTCTCGCAGCTCGCAGCCCGACCCGGCCTGCCTTTGGCTTGCGCCAAGAGCCGCGAAAAAACTGAGAGTCCTTTTTATCGACGAAACGGCACCTCGAAAGAGCCAGGGCTCAGCCCCGTACACAGCCAAGCTGCCCGCGTCGCAGCTCGTAGCGTCGCGCTGAGTTATACAGAGCGGGAGCCGGCGGTCGGCAAAGCAGGGGGCCGCGTACCTTCCCGGCCGCGGCTGTGTGTGCGCGCGCGCGGCCAGGCCGCAGCGAAACGATAGAAGGGTCGGATGCACGCGGAGAGAGAGAGAGAGAGAGAGAGGCAAGAGCGCCCGGCGGCTTCTACGGCTCCTCGGGGGCTTTCGTCGAGAACCGAGTTTCTGGCGTTACGCCGCGCCTCCACCGCTCCCTTCGGCCGGCCTGCCTTTTAAACTTTAAAAACCGGCGCTCCTTCCGGGGATTCGGGGAAAATCGAGCCTGCCGATTCCGTCGAAGGAGCGTCGATCGGACCTCGCTTCTGAGAGTGGCTTGCGGGGGAAAGGTCGTAGGGGGGGATAGTGGAAAACAGGCATTAGGCCGAGAGAAACGCCGCGCGCACGCCTCCGTATAATGTGCCGCGTTCTCTCTCTCTCGTTCGCTCGACTGCAGGAGTATACAGTCTGCGCGTTTCAGGCCTGGGGAGAGAATTTTAGCTTCTGCACGCTCAAATTCTTCTGCTCGCGAAGCGAAGCGAAGGATGCGTCCCCTTTAACTTTCAAGCTTTAATTACATCGATCAGTCATATCCGCGCACGCGGCTCTGCCCGAAGGAGGCAGGAGTCTTGCAAGGCTAGAAACAATAAAACAGAGCGTTATCAGCTCTTCCTCGGCTGCGAGGGAAGCCGCCGAATCTCCCCCCGAAACGCCGCCGTCCCAAATCCCGTGCAAGCCCCGCGAGGCAACGGCGTGTACACGCACGCTCACGCACACACGCGGACCTTCCGTGTGTCTGCGTGCGCGCACGACGGGGGGAACCCTC
The DNA here is from genome assembly GCA_900474335.1 of Ormyrus nitidulus. NCBI lineage: Eukaryota > Metazoa > Arthropoda > Insecta > Hymenoptera > Ormyridae > Ormyrus > Ormyrus nitidulus. The sequence goes on from UCOL01001176.1 coordinate 12,283, forward strand.
CGCGCTTATATATACGTAGAATCCCGGATTTTTTCCTCGCGGCGATGCCTGCCGGGGCCTAGGAAAAGGACTCTCTCGGCAGGAAAAAAACGCGAATTTTTCGCGACCCGGACGAGCAGGCGAAGGAGGAAGGCTCGCTTGAATTCCGCCGACTGTGAGACGTCTGAGACTCTCTCCCTCTCTTTCTCTCTCTCTCTTTTTCGCCGTCTGCGGCTCTCTTTCTATCGTACATTTTTTATCTCTCTTTCGGCCGATGTCGTTGTTCCCCCCTCCAATCCCCTCTCTCTCCGCGAACTTTTGTAATGTCTCGTGCTGATTTCGCCTTTTCATTTTTGATGTTGCACTCACGGTGGGGAACCTTGATTTTTCTTTTTTTCTGCTGTCTTGATTTGGGATGATTTTGTTGTTGGAAAATGTTTATAAAGGCTGCTTGATAAAATTAAGTAGCTGTATTTGTTAGTATTACTCAAAAACTCTGGGCTTAAAAAAGGGCTCGGTTGAAAGATAGAAATGCTTTAAATTCGTTATCGTGCACTTTCGATCAGCTGATCCTCGTGAGATCTCTACGCAGAGCACAACCTTATTAAGGCATAAACTTTAGTTTTCTTCTAAAAGCTAAGGCGTACAAAAATCTTTAACAAATTTCTTTGACATTCTTGTATTTCGCGTCGTTTTTGAACTTGTAAATCAGAAATTTCAGACAGCGGCCTCGTTAAAGAGCAAGTAATTAAAAATTACCCATAGCTAACCTACGTGATTTAATAAATTACGTAACCAGAACGATTTTTTCAAATAAAAACAAAAAAAAGTTTAAATGCCTGATGCAACGTGCTGCCCAAAATCGGCAGCGCGTCTCTCTTAAACAGTACCTCGCAATGTTTACTCCATCTCCCTTTAAAAGCACGAAAGCCCCCGAAAAAAGGTGGAAAAAGCAAGCAATTAAACAAAGCAACAAAAGCAAAATATCAAATTTCTCGCACTGGCTCCCTATCTCCCTCTCCGCTCGTATCTTTCATTTATTTTCTCGCTCTCTCTCTCTCTCTTTCTCTCATTATTTCACAACATCCCTCTCTCTCGCTCGCTCCCACGGCGCACACATCTCATTCCCGTTCTCTACTCTTGTACAGCTCCGTCCGAGAGAGAGGGGGAGCATCTCTCTGTCTCCCTCGCGGCGGCGGCGGCGGCGGCGGCGGCGACGATCCTCGTAAAGCCGGCTGGCAGCCTCGGCGGGCGCGCTCGTGTTGGTGCTTACACGCACGCGGAGAGGGGAGCTCCCTCGGAAATATAAAATGTCGCGAGTCCCGCTCGCCATTGGAGGAAGATGTTTGCCCGGCGATCTACGGCCGCGCTATAGGCGGTGTGTTAGTGTGCAAGAGCGAGAGAGAGAGAGCGCGAGGTTGGGGGGACGCGCGGGGTGGGGCGGAAACGCCGCTTAGAGACAGCTGTGGCAGGGACGTAGCGCGAGAGTCGTCCCCCCCCCCCCCCCAGGATTACGCCGCGCCGAATTTCTCTTTCTCTCGCAACGCAGAGAGGCCAGGCTCCGAAGCAACAACGCCGGAGATATTTGCGATTGTTACGCTTTTTTCCGAGGATTAGGACTGCTTTTGCTAGGACGCCAAGGATTTGCTTTTATTTATTTTTACGAGCCCGATACGAACGGTTGGACTGTGGGGAAGGAATATTTTATCGCTAGCGATGAGTTACAAAATTTTGAGAATGTTTTCAGCGATATTTCGTTTTTTTAACAAATTTAAGTACACGTTTCTTGCGTATCGGTTGCAAAAGGATTTTTATAGTGAATGCTCAATTTGGAAGAATACTTTGTTACTACAATGTAAATTTATACTGTATTTACATATATGTAAACAGTAACGTAGTTTTATTTGAAGACAGATATTTTCCATAATATTTGCACGTTGGGAAGAACAAATATTTCAGATTACGATTTTTATCTCAACGTACCCTTATATCAAAATTCGCTAGATTAATACAACTTTTTTATACTGTTTAGTTTTTAGACAAATAAATGTTTAGTTTTTAGATACCAAGAATTAATAAATAAATATTATTTAAAAATCTGACACGAAAGAAAAAGATTGTACCATCATTTTTAATGTAAAATTACATCGAAAAGCAATTTAGGTTGCATTTACTTAAGGAATGGAATATTGAATGTTATTTTTATCACCCTTAAGAGGACCTAATGAACTAATTAAAAACTTTCTTCTGTTTCTCACTCAACCGATGCAAATGAATGATAAATACGCTTTTAATTTTGAAGCACAAGCGACAGATTGTACTTTATGCTTTTAAAGTATTCTGTGCTGTAATTAATTTTTAAGCATCTTTTCTATAAAATACATTGCAATTGATCAAAATATAGTTTATTAAATAAATATATATATATATTATTTATTTATTATTAGAAAAGTATTTAAATCGCGTGTATGGCAAATTTATTTTATTTTTTTACTATGTAAATTTGATTTAAATACGAGCATTTTAAGCTTACATTCGTGAAGTTGAATGTTAGTGAAGGTTCAAAACAACCCAAGACGAATTGAATGTGCAAGATGCTTTTTATTAAACCAACGTTTCGGACATTTTTTATATTTCCTACATCAGGGCTATAATAATTTGTATATTTGACTTAATTTTTAAGACTTCTGAGTCAAGTGCTGTAGGTACGTATTTTTTAATAATAAAAATTGAACATTGATCAGATTCATGTTTATTTTAGTGGACATTTTAACTTAGCAAGTTTACGAATAACTTAAACACTTTCATAGATTAACTGTTTTGTTTATTACAACAAAATACAGGCAATACATATACTTTTATAAATCAAAATGCATAAACAGAGTAGTAATATTACAGTTATTACTTTAAAATACAAAAAATTTCCAACTAATTACTTAGTATTTGAAATTTTCTCATTTTCGACAGTTGAAACTGAATCAACGAAATCGAACATTTCGCAAAATTCAGAGTTCCGTCAATTTCCTCATCATCATTTAAAGATCCAGCAATGCAGCAGGAGCAAAAAAAAGGTATTGCTTCCTCGAACGCAAGAACCGACAAAATCCATGCAGTAGCAGCCGCGTTCCTCCCCCGAGGCGCAATTATAATCTCCCCCCTCGTCAGCGAGTCGCTCCCCAAAAGCCTGGAATCCAAAGCAAAGAGTGCTAGAATCCCCCTATCTGAGAGCTCCCCCGAAATCCCGCATCATACGTCCCTGCCCCCATCTCTCGCTGCAGCCACGAATCCATTCCCGTCCCCTTCTAGAAGCTCTCCACTCACACAGAAGCTCCTCTACTACTCGAGAGCCGAAGCGTCGTCCCCTCCACTCCGGGCGCAGAGCACAGTGGCTGGCCGTAGTCGGGCCGATCCCGTTAGTCGGCGCATGCGCCCCTCTTCCGTCATGGCTCCCAGCCATGTTCGAGGCGCAGCTCCGTCCCGCCCAGCTCGACGCCTCTGGCATTCGTCGCCTCGTCTAACCAATCGCCGCCTCGCCAATCGGCCTCCTTTTACTTCTCCCGCTTCCGGAGCTCGGTCGAATCAGCTGCTCGGATTCTCCCCCACGTCCAAAGGGGGGGAGAGCGAACGAACGGGCGTCGATCTCCTTTCTCTGTCTGTCTGGCGCATTAGTGTGTGCAGTCTCGATCGAAACGAGCGAGAGAGAAACGCTGCCAGGCAGTTTTCGCTTCCTGCCTCGGTGTACGAGAGCAAGTACGTGCGTAGTCAGTCTGCCTGCAGAACAGAAAAGAACCCATCGGGGGCGCCTCTCTCAGCCCAGGAGGAATTTTCTCCAGTGCCAGTGAGAATTTCGCTTCTCCTTCCTAGAAGGGAATCGAGTTTCTTTTCCTACGGAGGACAGAGACGGATTAGAACGGTGATTTAAAGAGTGTTGGTGTCGTCGAGTGCGCAACTGTGTGCGCGCGCGCCCGAACCGTGAAGTGCTGAACTGTTACGAGTGTGCGTGCGAGGAAGCGCAGGAGATCGCGTTTATTCGGTGCCAATGCCGAAGTACTGCGAGTGCAAGAGAGACAGCGGAACGACTATCTCCACTGCTGTTGTACTTCAAAACGTGCCAAGGTGTGACTGCGCAAGCGCATTGTAAGTATCGGCGTAATCCCCCTGTACAGTTCGCTCTCGACTTCCTTTTCCCCATTTTTTTTTTCTTCATTATTATTATATCTCGCCTCGGCTTTCCACAGCGACGACTATAATTACGTCGCCTCCCACTCCTCGCCGACTTTGGAACGAACGCCCGTTATCGCGGTATCGCCTTTCGATACGCACAGCTCTCTCTCTCTCTCTCTCTCTCTCTCTGCACTATTCCTCTTTTCCTCGTCCCTCTCCCTCCCGCCGTTGGTCGTGGTGTCGTTTTAGGTTAGGTCTCGGCGGTGGGCCGTCTAGAGAGCGAGCGAGAAAGCACGGGCCAGCGGAGAAAAAAGAGAAAGTGGAAGGTCTACGGTCGTTTTTAGACACGGCGCTGCCCGTTCAAAGGCTGGCGCTCGGCGGGAGAGGAAAATCGGCATTATGCGCCCACTGATCTGTCCCTAACCTCGAAAAACCGCGCGCTGTCAAATGCCGCGGCCTGGAGGGGAGACTCGCACTCACACTCGTACATGGAATTACAGCGCTCGTGAAACGCGATGGCGAAAGCAGCCGCGTGTGCACAGCCCCGTTTCTCTCTCCTTTCAGTGCCTGGCTTTCGGTTATTATTGTTATTATGGCTCGGTGCTCGCTCGAGCGCGCGCGGATGGGATGATTGCCGTGGTGTGTGGCCCCCTCGCTGAGAGAGATAATGTCCGCGGGCAGAGCGAGAGAGACGGACCGACTCGAGGGAACCTCCCCCCTTATTTTTCATTCGTCTCTCCGCGAGTCTCTCTTCATTCTTTCGACTCCCCTCCCCCTGCCGTTCCGTGCCGCCTTTATCCCCCTTTTTGCTGTGCGTGCTGCTGCTGCCGGTATGTGTGCGCTTGTGTGTGTGCGGGAGAGAAAAAAAGGATCGTCCATCTCTCGACTGGCTTCTCCCACCGCCACCCGAGCCTTCGTTCGTTCGTTCGCTTCTTTGCTTTCTCATCTCGTACCATGTTTTCTTCTATCTCCCTCTCTCTTCCTGTGTGAGTGTAGCAGAAGCGAGCTTGTGTTCGGGCTTCTCTCTTTTCCATCCACGTAATGCGGCTCTCTGTGTGCAGCTCTGTCTATCTCGCTCTTTGAAAAACCTTATACCGTGAAGAGCCCGTGCGCCTGTATTTGTATACATAACTTTTTTATAAGCGTATTTTTTATAGCGTTCGTTATTTTTGCAGCGCTATCTGCTGAATATTTTCGTTGCCGAGTATCTTTCTGTTTGGATAAGAAAAATCTTTTTATTTGGGTTTAGAATATTTTTTAGAGAAGGAAATATGTTGAAAGTTTTTGTTTAAAAGAGAGATTGATTTTGTTGCAGAAACTTTTTAACGTCTTTTCTTGTTTTTACAACTTTTTCGTCCTTGCCAGAGGCATGTTTATTCACGTGCAGTATAAAAATATGCATACGTTTTTATTATTTTTATCAACTACTCAGGTGATTGCTTTAAGATACATTTTATTCTAATATAATAAGCACTATAAGGTGTGATGAATAAATTGCGTTACTTAGAAAATCGTTCAACAAGTTTATTGCAAAAAATAAAGTTTAAAAAAAAAAATAGACTTATTTGCATGAACATATTTGATGGTTTAGAAATTTTTTAACATATTACAAATAGTTTTTTAATTAAACAGGTTTACAGCTTTAATGAAAGTAGTACATTGTTAACAATTTTTATGTCGAGTCATTTTTTACATGTTTAGATTTTTATCGACGAGAAGTAACGGCACTTTTTAATGTTGCTGAAGAAAACAGTATAAAGCTATTTCTCGCTATAATCACTATTATTTTTTATGGAAATCAAAAAGATTTTTATCCATGTACACTACTTTTGAACGAATGTATAGAAAGTAATCTTACATAAATTTTTAATTATAAAGTCCACTGTATAAAAAAGCCATTAAAGGTACGAAGACTTCAAACCTTCATTATGTAAGGAAAAACCATTAGAGAAATTCAGAAATTTCTAAGAGAAACACGTCATTGTTAAGATTTTAAAAGATTTTATTTCGATAGGGTCATTTCTTAGATTTTCAAGGATTTAGGATTTTAGGATTTTACGGAATTTACCTAAGTTTCTGCTAATTATGTATATACATAGTAGTTGTTATCTTAAGATTTTCAGCATTTTCAAAAACTATTACGTACATTCTTATTCCGAAAAATGGCATTTATGTTTAAACAACTTATCAAATGCAGAGGTCTACCCATTCAAAGCAAAAATCTTTTAAATCAATATTCGGCCAACTATCTAGTTTAGTAAAAGGACTAGAAAACGCCACGTAAACAAAAACCCAATGCACTTCCCCGAAAAGGACGAAAGGAAAAAGCAGCAATACGTCGAATCGATAACAACCAGGACTGCTCGCCGACCTAATTAAAAGTCTCCACCCCAAAAAAAGTCTAATTAAAAAATCCACCTCTCCTGTGGGCCCAAAAAGTCAGCTAAAAAAGGAAGCAGAAGCATGCAGGCCCGGCAGATAACCAACGGTCCAGGCCCCGAGTTCGAAACTTGAGCATTTTTTCGAAATGCCATTAATTAAGCTCGAGCGTTTCCCATCCATCCATCTCTCCTCCTTCGGGCCGCCTGTTTCATTTTTCTCTATGCCTGCCTCTCTCTCTCTCTCTCTCTCTCTCTCTCTCTCTCTCTCTCTCTCACTCGCTCCGATTGCGCGTCTATCTGGGGCCAGCATCAGCATCACGCACCCTCGTTGTCAGGCACGCACACACACACACTTGCAAAGCTCCTCTCTCTCTCTCTCTCTCTCTCTCTCTCGCCCCTCGACCGCCGTCGATTCCTTTGAACCGGTCCCTCCACTTCGTGCGTCTCTCCGTCCTCGAGGGACTCCCCCGCTGTGCGCCTCGTCCCACGAGGGGCTTCCATGCCTGCCTTTGTCGCACACACACGCAGGCACACAGGCACACACACGCCGAGTCCCCTCTCCGCTCGAGCTCTTTCTCCCGCGTTGGTGAAGGCGCGCGCGCGCCAGTATATGTGCCACGCTAATTATGGTGGCTGGCTGCGCGAGGCTCTAGGCCTGGCATTTGCCGAGGGACGACATTTTGTTTTGTGAAACTTCCAAGATGGATCGCACCGGGAATACGTTCTCCGTCTCTCTCTATCTCTATCTCTCTCCTTTTTCCTTCGCTCTTTTACGGCTCGCCGGTTAAACGTGCCGCGATGTGCCCTCCTTCTTTTTGTCGCCGTCTCTCTCTAAAGAGCACATGGGCCCCGCATGTCTCAGTCTATCTCTATCTCTCTCGCTCTCTCTCTCTCTCTCTCTCTCTCTCTCTCTCGCTTTCTTGGCCGATCTGTCTCTTGACTTTCTTTCGGATGGGCAGACGTGGACGGGCAGACCGCCTGCTTCTACGCTATTTTTACCTTTTTCGCCCTTATTATTATATACCTGTGGCTCGGTACTCCCCCCACCCCCCCTGTTCCCTTCCTCTTTCGCTTCCTTTCCTCCGCAGCCGTGCGACGGATAGTTCGAGAATTTTTTCCAACTTTCTTTTACCTGTGACTAGTCCGATCTTTCGAGCTTTCAACTAATTTTTCCCACGAATTTTTTACGATCTTGTATGCCGAACGAATGCTGTTCGTTTGCTTTTCGTTTAAAGGTAATAAATTATGGGTGTAAACAAACTGTTGCAAGAAGACGTAGTAAACTTGAAACTTATCTTACTTCGTTTCGAGAAACTTTCATTCGAGCACCAATTTCAGAGATTGCACTTCGAGGGTTGTACCGTACAACTCACCGCTGTAACTTGACTCTTCGACTGCTTTTTTGTAAAATTCTCAACGAAAGCAACATAGTTTACCCATCCCTGCATTAGCAAGCCGTTTGATTACTTAAACTAAAAGCTTTCCTCTTATTTTTATCGGCATTCCTTTGAAATCTTAAAATTACAAGTTTTTCGAATTCCTTTGAAAAATTTACTTATGTGAACGCAGTAGTAGTTGGTCAGACAAGGGAAAGAAAATATTTACTCTCCGTATTCGAGAATCTTTGCTTCGAATAAGCCTCAAAAATTGCAAAGCAGACATGAGTAATTTGCCCTTTGTACTCTGTCCTTTACCGGATTTTAATTTCTTCTTTTGAAAACAAAAGCGATGATTCACTCATTTCTGAGTCAATGAACCTGTTTCAGTTCTTGACATTCGCATTACCTCACAGTTTCAAGCAATTTATTCGTATTAATGACTTTTTCGGGCGACGTTTCGTTGCACCTTTCGTCTCCGCGACACATTAATTAGCAAAAATAATGCAAAATTATTCCTCTGAGAGAGGAAATGTAATTTGGTTTTCACATGTATACTGTAAACAAAAGTAAATCAATTTTAGAAAGTGGTTTTAAATGCATAAACATATAAATCATTTGATTTGCATTAACAAATAACGTGTAAATCTATGTGAAATAAAAAGTTGCTTATTCAAGCTTCCGCAATAAATTTTTTATTTAATTCATGAAAGCAGTTGCGACTGTTTTCTTGAAATAGCCGCGTTACTTTCGAAAGATTTCAAAACAATTGAACTATTCTAGAATATTCAACCGTTTCGACTTGCAATCAAAAAAGAAATCTAAAGATAACGCTTTATGCCTTGTTTATCTTGAAAAGATGATAAACAACTTACTCTTTTCAATTATTCTTTATCTTCTAACTGCAATTGAACATGAGAAGTTAAATTGATAAAAGCTTATGTCGCAGTAGCACAAGTTTCACGTAGAGACTGATATTCCGAGTGCTTGCAATGCTAGTTCTATTTCTTAAAAACACAAAAATATTTATATATTTATGTTAAAACCACGTGTGCAGTTAAAATCAGTATTTAATACTTTTAATAGATAAACTTTTGCGAGGAAAATGTTTCGAAATATTTCGTTGGAACTGTACGTCAAACTGCTTTTACGTTATATTTAATTTTATTTTATTCTGAAAAATAAAAAAATTTTTGAGACAAAACAGATTTAAGACATTTAAGAAAAATTTGATGCAAAAATCCTTAAATTTAGAAAAAACATTTTTTATTATACATTTTTTGTTTAAACGTATACTTATCTCGAAACATTTTTAACCGATTTCGATTAAAGCTGATTTTTTTTTATTTTTAATTAAGCTTCACGGCCAGCGACATTTTTTCTAATTAGTTAATTTTGTTTAGGGCAAAAAGTTTACTTTAAAAATTTTATTTTTTGATGCAATCCAATTAATACTTTTCATTTCGGTCAAATACCTTTAAAAGAACTTTAAGTTTGTTAAATTTTCTTTTGCGAAAAATTTATTATCATTTATCATCATTTGTTATTGAGAAAAATTTATAACTGTCAAAATATAATATATCTTCCCGAATTTTTTATCAATTATAACTTGTATGAAATACTTTAATCTGTCAACATTTCAAGAGGTTATTTGCATAGGTTAATGATAACAAAATTATTTTCTAAGATATATCAGATGTGTCGCACGATAGCAGGAGTGAAAATCAATCTATCTTCATAAAACTTTGCACGCAGACAGCTTTCTTACATCTTAACACCGAATTCGTATTGTAAGAAAAAACGTTAATTAAATTAGAAGATATCTGAGGTAAAACTTTTCATATGATTTTTTTTTAAATTGCAATTTTTCAAAAATCGTTTTATATATTAACTTGATATTTATAGGATAATTATTACAGGATGTAAATCTGTATGTGTGTAAAGTTTAGTGAATATTATATGACACGTTTCAAATTATTTGTGGAAAAAAAGTTTTTTTGCCAAACAAACCTGTTTTGGTCGTTGCACGATAAAAAAATCAATCTATCTTTATTGAAAAATTTATTATTTATTTATTCACAGTATAAATAATTATATAATTTAAGTCTGAGGCAGCTAAGTACCAATGAATTGACAGTAGTTTTATTTTTATTTAACGATTTAAGGGGAAATTCTTAAAATTGAAGGATAAAATGTAAAATAAATTGTTACAAACTTTAGATTTATTTTTTAACCTTCTTTATTTTTTATAAGTTTAGAAACTATAATAAATTTTATTAAATTTCTGAAACGATTTTCTTCTTGCAAGAGCAAAGTTAGCGAGATAAAAACTTGATCGTTTTGAAAAAGAAACTTTTTACGCTTCAAATAAATAAAATCAGTATTGCTTGTTAAAGAATTTAACCAGCAAGCAAAGTCAGCACGTGAATTCTAAAGCGCACCATATAAAACGGAACACGCATTTCCACTCGGGCCAAGTACGAGTCGGTGCACGCGGAAAAGCGAGCAGTGCAGCCATTCACAAAAGGGCCTCTCTATTCGCTTAGATGGAAAATCGAGCTCTCGCAATGACCGCTGTGACTCAACGAATTCGTGGGAATCGAGCGAACCGGTTGCGGGAGAGAAGCGCGCCGTGCCGCCGGCGGCCGGCCAGTGTTGTTTTTTTTTCTTCTTTTTTTTGCGGCATATAAGCAGCGCTGTCTCCCGTATAGCCGTCTTCTATATATTTGTATTTACTTGTAACACGGCGGAGCGTCGTCCGCGCGGCTCGGTGCGCGCGCAACAAGACTTTCCTCGCGCTTCCGTCTGCGCGAGCGCCCGATTTTCTCGGCCGAGGCCGCAACCTTTACCCATATAAAACTGCGCGAGCCGCTCGTGTGAGCGAGACAGATAACGGAGAGAGAGACGCGAAATGGCCCCCCCCCCCCCCTTCGGATGGGTGCTTCGTTTCTACTGAAAATGTAGGATTGTTTTTTGGGGAATTGAGAAGCTTTTATGAATTTGGTTTGTAGGATATCTGATTAGTTTTTCATTAAGTTAGAAGGAATTTTGTAAAAGCGGGTTTGGGATAGTTCAAATTAATGTTTGGCATAGGTATTTTTATGTTATAAAAACAAAATTAAAATGAAAATCGAAATGAAGAAAATCCATAAGCATTAAATTGTCTGGTTAAAAATTTTTAAGGCTTTACAAAGAAGTGCAGTAAAGCAAATATCGATTTTAAGAAGTATTAAATGTACGATGTTACATCTTGTTGATAAGAAATGCGCGTTAAAGATTACTTATACAATTCGATAACTTTTAGAATTATTTATTTAATCAAATTGTTGAAATTAAAAAATGAGTTTTATGTCAATTTTTTACTTTACATGTACATGAGTATAAAATCAGGTCTCGTAGATTCAAGAAGATGCACATGACGAAAGTCATAGAAGAAAATTCTTTTAAACAACTTTAACGATTCAAATTTTCTTTTCTGTTCGTGTAGAAACATTTCAGTGCAATCACGTTAATTTACTTTTGGAATAAATGCTTTTTGTTTACATTGCAAATATGCGAAGTATATCAGAGACTCTTGAGAAATGTTAAATAATGTCGGGGAAGAACATACCTCCAGGAAAGTTCTTATCACGTAACACTTCGTCAGAGCAATCAAATATTTTTGTGTTTACCGACGGCAATTCCCACTACGTCGACCACAATATTTTACATAAAATAGGATATTTAATAAAAATGTTGAGACCTATCAAATTGATTGTTAATAAACGTAATGTTAAATCACAAACATGCATTTCCTTACCAAACATCAAATTTATACAACAAACGCACTGATACATTTATTCGTGCGTTTGTACTGTAAAACAGGTTGAGAACCCTCAACAATCTCCGACGCTCTACCAACACAATCGCCCATCTTGAAATTTTTAACCAATTTTACATGCTTCACCCCCGCGATCCTTTATTCAATAAAAACCACCCCCAAAACTGCGCATAATAACACCTCTGCGAAAAAAAAACAAGTACTCGTCGGAACAAAACAAAAAACGCACGCATGCAGCCTGTGAAAAAAATTCTACCCTTCCCCTTTCATGCCAAGAAAAACTCGCTTCGCCTAATCAGCAGAACCAACAGCAACCCTGAGCACGCGCGCACAAAGACCTCGGTATGTAAACTTAACACTCCTCCGCAACTCCCGAGAACAAAACCACCGAGCGCGTGAAAATCCTTGAGGAGCGCGCGCTAAACATTCCGCTTATAGGTTATGTCCGCAAGGGGAAGAGATCCGTCTCCGAGGTCCGCTTACCTTCTCTCCGATCGGCTCTCGGGATGCTCTTGCTCGTCCTTCGGGGCTCGCCGGTAAGCACTGCTTCGAGAAAGATTTGCGTGCGCGAAACTCAGGAGCGATCGTGGCCGATGCGCGGAGACGCCATGGAATGATGGACTCGCACCGCCGCGGGAGAGACACCACGCTCAAAAGGTTATCTTTTTGCTGACGTATCGGTGATTATTAAATGTCTCGCACGCGCGAGCGCGCCCTATAACACTGTCTCTCCCCTCTCTCCCACTCGGCGACTCGGCCTATTCCGCCACTCAGTCGTCTTCTCTCCTTTTAGCGCGTTCTGTTTTTGCACGAGCAAGCGTCTTCTCTCTCTTTTTATGCGATATGCGCGCCGCACGCTTCTTTGTTTTTATTTCGGATCACGTTCAAATTTTGTGCATTCTTCTGTCGTTTTCCGTTTTTCTTTTTCTTGTTGGCGTTCTCTACCTGTTCGAGACGTAGATTCTACTGTTGGTTGTTCCTGATTTATCACTTGCTGAAGTGAATTTTGTTATTTAAAGATGGAATATTTAAAAAGTAATGAAATAGAAACAATGTTCAGTGTTTACAAAAGATTGGTAGATAGCAGAATTAAGTTGTGTAAATTTCTGAATTTGTAAACATTTCATTCTGTTTTGATCAAGTTTAATCTTACTCTTGAAACTTAAAATTTTACTACATTGACTTTTAATATATAATTAATTAATTTATTTGATTTTTTAATCAAATTTTAGGGATAATGAAATAATTTATTGGATTCAATATTTTTAAACTTGAACAAATTTTTTATTAAAATTTATATTTTTTGGAAATTCAATCAATAATAAAATGTTGTTTTTTTATTTTTCAGAACATGTAACCCAAGTACAACTGAGGAAACTAAAGTACTCAATCAAGTCAATTATTAGTATTTTAACAGTTTGTACTGTGTAATCAACGAGAAAATCAGCAGCCATGGCTGATAACAAATCAATGGAAATTGATCAATCACAAGCACAAGCTCAACAGCAAAATCAGAATCAACAATCGCAGCAGATGATCATAACCACTCATGAATTGCAGCAAAATGTTCAGCAGCAGCAAGCTCAGCAACAACAGCAGAACCAGCAGCAACAACAAAATCAACAACAAGCCAATGGAGCACAAAAATTACCTACACAAGTTCAAGTGCAGCCACAGGTCGCAGCTATCATGCCGCAACAGCATGTACTTTACTTTTTTGTTAACTCTTTCTTCACCATTTATTTTCTTTTTTTGAACTCTAAGGCAATAGAACAGTCATTTTTATAATACTTAAATCTTGCTGACTTGAAGGAAGAGAATTTTATTCAATGCTAAGTTAATAGCTTGTTATAAAAAAAAAACAATTCCGAATTCTGTTTCTTCAATAATAAAATTACATAATACTTATTTCAAATAATTTTTAAATTTATAAAATATTATCTGATAACTCTGTAATTTAAATTTTTGTATATTTTTTATAATAATTTATAATACGTATCTTTAAATTTGTATGCTTATTTTTATTACCTAGATCTTTTCAAGTAAACTATTTTTATCAGTCTTCTTTTCTCATTTCAATTTCTTAAGCATTTTTAAGAACCGCTTTTAAAACAAACTAAATTTGAATTAGTCCTTGAACACAATTTAAAAAAAAAAAATTCAACAAACTAAGCATAAATAGTTTACTATCTTTATCAAAGTAAATTTCAGCATTGGACTAATTCACATTTACAGCAATAGTGTACAGCAAGTAGTATTACATAGTAACTGTTTGAAAGCTTTTAGAAAACTTTGAATCAATTTGCTATTGAATTGTCATCAAAACACAACATTCTAACATTGAACCCGTCTTAACTACTCACAGCAGCAATTCAATAGCATCAAAATTAAGTCCCTTAGGAACAACGATGATAACATAAGAAAGTTACAGGACGCCGTGGCAGTGTCGATGCAGCACCAGCAGAGCCAGAGCGTCGGTGGCGTATCGATGACGCTGTCTGGACAACAGGGTGCAACGACGATAACGACGATGGCGGCGCATCCCCAGGCCGTCCAGGTGATTCAACAGCCAATGCAGAACCAGTACCATCTGCAACAAATTTACAACGCGCAGGGAACGCCTCTCCTTATGCCGGGAAACCTACTTGCACATCCAGCCGGCATCAACACCTCGCCTATACAGGTACTGGAAATGAGCGTTGAATTTATCTGCAAGGCTTATCTGCAGTTGTACGAGTTTGTTTACGTCGATAATAAGCTCGATTGGTTACGGAGCGATTGTAACGCGAGAAATTGCGTGAAATTAAAAATCAAAACAGTAAAAAGCGGCGGAGCTTGAACGAAATTAAGAAAGCCTGAAGGAAACGTACATTAACCTTTTTTACTATTAACCATTAGCGTAAACCTCGTAATCTCATTTGCAAAATGTCCGTAGGTACAATTCAACAATCTTGCTGGAAAGCCATTCCAGGCAGGAGCACAACTGACCCCACAAATGTTGACGACGGCGTCAACGGGACAGGGTGGCCCTCATCCGGGTGGGCAGACCCTCGTTTTCGGTCAGCTCGATGTTCTGCCCCAGCATCAAACCTCAATTCAGCAACAACAGCAACAGCAAGGCAATAATAAGAACGATCAAGTACAAAAGGTTAATGTGCGTATCCGCTTCTGCTCTTGTAGAATACATATATACCCCACTTTATTTTAATGTTTTCTGTTTCTTATTGCTGATTTTTATATTTTTAGTATACGACGTGTACGACAGGAGCGCCGTCAGGACAGAATCGAGGAATGCAGTTCGCGCCATGGCAATTTGCGCCCCAAGGCATCTGGACCGGGCAGCTGCAGCCGCAAACCTTACTCACTACTGCTGCTCCTAACCCAATATTCATCAGAGATCCGACACAACCTGACATGTTTATACAAAGCCCGCAACCAATTCAAACACATAATGGTAAGAATTTTTAAGCAAGTAAGAACAGTAATAATAGTAATAATAGTAATGATAATTTAAAAATAGAAGAATTTAAAAATATAAAAAATTGATTGGATTTTAAATCATTTTACAGCGTTAGCCGCGCAACAGCAAATACAAGGTGTGCAACAGATTGCGACCACAGGTGGAAAACCACGCGTTATGAACATACAACAGCAGCAGCAGACGAATAAACAAGGTGTTGTCAGTCAAAGACCTCTCAGTATTTTGCCCTCGTCTTTACAAGGAGTTCAGACGGCTAACATAAGACCCGGAAGTTCCGTTTCAACGCAAACAAATCACGGTGTACAAACGACTGTACATGCACAGGTATATTTCTTATACATTTACAATACATACATATATATGTACAGATTTGGAAAAAGGCACTTGACTTGAATGTTCTTTGATCGGTAAAATTTTACTTAATTTATCAAATGACATTGAAATTTAAAGTGCTTTTTTCCCCGAGAGAAAACCCGCTTTTTGTTTTATTTCTTTTTCTACTTTTTTGTATTACCATCGATGTTGTCATTACTGTTGCCGATTAATTATTTTATTTTTTAGTTTGCTGAATTTTTTTGAAAAAAAAGCAATAAAGAAGTGGGCCTTCGAATGCGTTAATAATGGTCCGCTTAAAACAAAATATTAAAAATTAATTTTTTGTTCTCGTACATTTGTTTTCGATTTTTGTTTCTAAAATTTTTTATTTTAATATTATTGAACTCAAGTTTTTATTTAATTATTAAATTGTAGTGTAGAATAAAACACTTTACAATAATTTTTTCTTATACTCTTTGTAGTTATTTGAAATTAGATTTTCTAGTAGAGTAAATTTTTTTTTTAAACAATAAGCAATGCTTCTGTTAAAAAATTGTAAACCGCACGGTTTTGTAAGATCAAACGGATGATCGTTCAGCAGTGAAGCTTCGAAGGAGCACTTCTTAACACCGAAAGAGACGGGAAAAAAAGAGATAAAAGCAAGGACGTCGGGTAACTTGGATGCTAAAATCTCCGAATTCTGCTTTATTATTTTTTGGTTTTGTTTTATCCGTTGATCTTCAGAGCGGCAAAGGAGGTGGCGGCACGGGCAAAGGCCGCGGTAAGCCGGTGGTTCGCACAAGTCCCGGGCCTAACGCCATCAATGTCATGGTTACGAAGGCCGGCGGCGGCGGCAACACATCCGGCACTCAAACTAAAAACGCCAATGTCCAGCACGCGACAATGATAATGCAGCCGCAGCCTGCTGGGCCCCAAACTTCGGGCAACAATAACGGAACTAATAACAAAATACTAATAGCGACGAGCACAGCCACTTCTGCGCAACCACCCGGCTCACCCATGACCGCCGCTGACAAGCAAAATTTCGGCCAGCAACAAAACAAACAATCCGTTATGCAATCACCCCAGCAGCAGGCAGCTCAGCAGCAGCAGGCAGCCCAGCAGCAGGCCCAGCAGCAGGCCCAGCAGCAGCAACAGGCTCAACAACAAGCCCAGGCTCAGCAAGCGCAGGCGCAACAGCAGGCCCAACTACAGGCTCAGCACCAACAACAGCAGATACAGCAGATTTTCATTCAGCAGATTCAGCAGCAACAACAGCTGCAACAACAGTATCAGCAAGCGCAACAGGGTCCTCCGCAGATTCAGCCCAAACCCCTTATGGGTAAGCATCGTCAAATGTTTTTCGTTCGAAAAGGTAAACTAACAGTTACTTACGGGAAAAAAGATATAGAATCGTATACAACCTTCATAATGATAAAAAAATATTAATGCTCCTCAAATTGACACTATCAGTAATAAGACGATAAATTATAAATTAATATTATTTTTAAATTACTAAAGAACTTATACTTTTTTGTTATTTAGGTATGGCAGTACAGCAACAAGGTCCGCAACAGCCCAACGTGGTCCTAGGTGGTGAACGGCCGATTATGCCAGTGGTATCGATCAATCCAGCCTTGATCGGCAACCAGATCGTAGGTGGAGCACACCAGATTCAAGCACTGCCGATCGTCGGCCAATCGCCAGAGCAGTTGCAGGCAGCTGCGGCTGCAGCTCAGCAACATATGCAACAGGCTGCAGCAGCGGCTCAGCAGCAACTACAGCAGCAGCAGCAGCAGCAGCAACAGCAACAAGCGCAGACGCCTACTTCCACGGATCAACAAACGGGCCCGAGCATGCCAATGATCGTTACGTCACCGGACCGAGGTGCTGCACCCCCTCAGGTCGAATTGCAACCAATGATGCCACCACCACCACCTCCCCCTCCTGCTACGCCGTTATCCAGTGTCGTTGACGATTTGAGTAAGTTGTCCTCGACGCCGACGAAGAAGGAAGCAACCGGCGACGACTTGGCCATGGATACAAATAATTCTGGAGGTGGGTAGTGTTTATATTTTTTCTTTTTTTTTTTTAGAATCTTGGTTAATACCAAAAAGAACCAAAGATTTAGGATTTATTTAGTTATCAAAATTTTAATGTCGA
This sequence comes from Ormyrus nitidulus, assembly GCA_900474335.1. Classification (NCBI taxonomy): domain Eukaryota; kingdom Metazoa; phylum Arthropoda; class Insecta; order Hymenoptera; family Ormyridae; genus Ormyrus; species Ormyrus nitidulus. The sequence continues at coordinate 29,962 of UCOL01001176.1, forward strand.
TAGATATGTAATTGATAAGTATTTTAATTAGAGGTTTAGATTTTATTTAGGAATTAAAGTAAATAAAACAATAAAAAATCTTCTCCTTGCAGAAATGGATCACAGGAATAGTGTAAAGGACGAAAATCAAGATGGAAGCAAACCTGATGATAAAACAAGCAACAATCCTTTAATTAACCTAGCAAATGCCGTCAACTCGATAACGAATGGCAACATAGGTGAGGAAACGACCGTTTTAGAATCTTTGCCTACAACTATTAATAAACAAGTTCCGCCTAAAGCAATGGTAAAACCTCAAGTGCTAACTCACGTCATTGAGGGCTTCGTCATTCAAGAAGGTAAACAATCAAATCCAACTTTGGTTATTTTTGGTCATTTTTTATCCCAAATTTTGTAAATATAATCTTAATATTATTTAGCTTCGGAACCATTCGCTGTTAATCGGTCATCCCTTAATGGATCGATAACGCAGGAAAATAACATGAGAAATTCTGCAGACAAAGAGAATCACGAGGAGCCACCAAACAAAAGTAAGATAATTTCAAATTTTCTTCTTTATTTTTAAAAAATAATGAATCATCTTTTAATAGATTCTTAAAACAATACACTTCGTTAATTTTTATATTAAATGCCGTTTTAAAAGTTACGTACAACTAGTATGAGTATACACGGAAAAAAATGTTTAAGAAAAATTACTGTACTCGCCTATAAATCGAGGACAGTCTTTCAGTTAGGGTAAAAAATTGCTAAACTTTTAATAAAAATTACTAAAAATATAACAAAAATTAATATAAAATATAGTAATTTTTTACCCTAATTGAAAGACTGTCCTCGATTTACTGACGAGTATAGTAATTTTTCTTAAAACGTTTCTCTGTATGTAGGACCTTTCATAAGTCTTCTATTTTGTTTATATTTTCGTCGTTCAAAATTTAAGTATTTAAATATCTATCGTCTAATTAAAGTTTCAACGAAAAAATCAATTGAACTTGACAACTACAAACAAAACAAAAACAAAAAATGAAAAATATGTACGACAAAAAATTATTTTTTTTCTATTGAACTACATTTTACGTTATTTTTTATTAATTTTATTTTAATCCTAAACAAGAAAAAAAGTGGTGAACAAAATGAAAAATCGAATCAATTTTTTCATTTTTCGTGAACAAATTAATTTAAATAATTAAAAAAAAAAATTCGATTCCATTATATTTATCCGACGAATAATAAGAACTGCCTTTTTTTAAGTACCCTATCAGAAAATTTTCGTGCATATATAGGTATATCGTGTACATTTGGAAGCAGAAAATGTAAACATAAACTAATAACAGCATTCTATTTTCTAGGAAAGAAAGGTAATAATTATAGTGCAGATGGAGAAGTTCTGCAAGGCGGAAAATGTGAGGCATGTGGAAACACTTTGGACGAACAAAACGTTAAGTTGAAGAAAGATAAGAGATTCTGCTCGACAATCTGCGCGAAATCGTACGTATTTTTTTTATTTTACATATTACACAAGCCCAAAAACAAGTTGCGTGTGCTGGAATGGCGACCACATTATTCCTATATATTTTACTTTAGATTTGTGTTTAAAATAAATAGGAATAATATGATCGTAATCCCAGCAAGGGTATTTTTTGTGAACTTATGTTATTTATAATTCAATTGAATTACAATCGCGGCCACTTAATAATTATTTCATTTTTTCTTAGGAAAAAGAAAGAATTTCGCGACAGCAATGAAAAACAATGGACTGATATGGAAGTTGATACAAAAAATGACGACCTTAAGAAGAATGGTGAAGATAAGACCATGCTTAATCAGCTCAACAATATAGCGGCAGATGATTCATTACCAAAAATCAATCCCGTTAAATGGACGGTGCGTAGAAATTTAGTTTAAAGAAATTGAGCAATATTATACACAAAGTATATTTACTATAAAGAGAACGGAATTATATAAATAAAAATAAATTAGTTTATTCTATACTATCAAATATGATGTAATAAGTGAATCTCTATTTCATATTTTAGGTTGGTGAAGTCTGCGACTTCATTCGTAATCTGCCAGGTTGTGCAGATTATGCAGAGGATTTCGCTATCCAAGAAATAGATGGTCAAGCCCTTATGTTGCTCAAAGAAGATCATCTTATGTCCGCAATGAGCATAAAGTTAGGACCGGCATTAAAGATTGTAGCAAAAATCGATTCTATGAGGATGGATTCATCGACGAATTCAAGTCCCGTGACCGGAACCAATGCTTAAAATATTTTTTAGAAGTTGAAAGTATGCATTTAATCGGTGCAGAAGTGAACATATTTAAAAAATATCGACAAATGAATGTTCAAAAACATTTCTTTCATTACTGTTAATATCGCGAAATCAGCTAATTCGCAACGCATTATTAATATTGCATTCGTTACATCTCTTAAACTTAAATTTGCGTAACAGAGCACACGAGTTGCTCAAACTGTAAATTTGTGTAGGCATCACTTCTGCGTGTTAGTGTCATTCGAAATAGTAGTAGAAGGAAAAAGCTTTAAAATGTTTTTAAAGAAGTTATATGTTGGGTACGTGCAAATTATTTTTTTTTCTTTACTCAAAAGAAAATAAGAGACGTAGGTACATGAATGTGAACTAGAGTGAACATTCCGCTGTATATTATATTTCGCCATGGAACATAATTAGTTTTTGTTTCTGCATTCTTCTGTAATATATTACTTTCTTTTCTATTTCGGAATTTGCGATTATCCGCTGTAAATAGTACATAAAATATAATACGTTATATTAATCGTAATTTTGTAAACATATTTTTAATATGAAAAAGAATATAAAAAATCTTTAAAAATTTAAGAGTTCTTAAATATTTTTGACTTCGTGAAAGCTTATTATCGTAAAATTCGGAAAAAATTAGACTTAAGAGCATTGAAAGCGTTTAGAAAACAGTAAAATTATTCGAAATACTTAAGCCTTCTGTTTTTCTAACATTTGTTAAGATGGTACTGCAAAAAACAAAAAAGGAAGAAATTATTTAACTTTGATAAGTGATATAAATTTATGAGAAAAATTCATATGTAATATGTAATTATTTATTGATTTTGTTATAAGAAATGTTGATATATAAGTATAAGAATTTATTATATCATTTGTGCATATTTAATTTCTATATGTATAAAATATAATTTATATACATATATAATATAATCTAAATTAAATTATAATTCTAATTAATTTTATAAAAATGCAAGAACCATCTTAACAATATAAAATTAATTTTTTTGTAAAGTACGGAAACGATGTTGATGCAATCAATGTTGAAGAGGCATCAAAAATATTATTTACATGATAAAAACTTTTCACAGCTATCTCGAAATTTTATTTAGCTGTGAGTACAAACCATTTAATTGTTTAAAAATATGATATTCGTAATGCAAATAAGCTGAAGTTACGTACTTCTGATTTAGAGTACGTGTAAATATTAAAATAAGAGATTTATTTAAATAAAAATTTTATAAGGTAAATTTAAGTAGCCATGGCTACTCCATGGATTATCATAATTTTACGAATTTCCAATTTGCAAGAAATTTAAAGCAAAGTTATTGCACGAGAAATTATACTATTTTTCAAGATGTACGTAAATTATAAAAAATAAATGTGAAATATTGATATCTATCTGTATTATAAAGTTCGAGCAATTGTACTTATTACAAGTAAAAAATGCTAATTTTTTTTACAAAGAACAGGTTTCTATGCAATTTGGAATATACAATCATCTATAAACAAATTAGTGTTATTGTTTTATTTAATATCCCAATTCCTAAATAAGTTAATTTTACTTAACAAAAGAAATTAAAAAATATATTAAGTTCTTGTTAATTAACTACTTACATGAAAATTTTAAAATGCATTTGTTCAAATGAGTTATTACCTATGAAGCAATATTTTTCTAACGAATGATGATGATTAATAGTCTATAATGTAGGAAATAAATATAGAAAATGTAGAAAAATTATTTTAATTTACAGAACATTAACAAAAAAATTCGATTCTTTATTGTATTATACATATAAGTCATATAAGTATAATCTATATGTATAAATACTTTAATTTACGATATTTTCAGAATTTATAAATTATTAATTTTTTTTAAAATGCACTAGCTTAAATTTTCATAATACACTTACTGAAATGTATGACAGTTATTGCACAGTTCCTTTTCACAAGAATAAAAAAAGTATTGAAGAATCATTTTTCACATTAATTTTATTTCAAGTTATTTTTAAAATGATAATAATACAAATGTGTTTAATCCATAATGTATGTATAACGAAAAGTAAAAATCATACTCTAATGAATCTACGTATTTACATAATATTACATTATTTTGCTTTTAAGCTTGATCTCTCAACATCCTACCCTCTTTCAACAATTCTTCTTTAAACTGTTCCTCCATCTGTTTCTTAAAAGGTCTAACTTTTGTAAGGTAATTATAAAATTGAACTGCAATGAATCCAGCGCCTGCTAAAGTAACCACAAGACAGGTCGATACCCATATTTTATGTACAGTGTCATAGATTCTTACTTTAGTCCTCTTTGGGAGCATTTTGTTTAGTACCAATTAAAAATTGCTGAAAACATTAAAAAAATTTAGCTATTGCTTTATATTTTAAATAATAGTTTCTTTAGTAAATTTACTAAAAACTAGAAATTAGATGTTTTCTTAATTATTCCTCTGTATTTAACAACGTAATAAAATTCGAAATTTAAATGACGCAAGAAGTTGCAATGATTAATTAATTAATAAAGTGGTTACCTTTTTCAACTGCTTTAGAGAATCCTAAAAAATAACAGCTACTAAATGTATTTATTATTAAAAAGATACCCTATTTCTCAAAAGAATTTTTCATTGTCTGAAAGAACTTTTCCAACCTAACCTTAAAATTGTATCTCCCTACTCCCTAGCCCCTATGAACCCCGCCCCCCCCGCCATTTAATCATTTGCGCATGTTTAATAATCACATGACCTAAGAACTAAATTTGAAGTTTTTGCAAATAAATTAAGCAATATATAATAATTTGAAAATTCAAATTATATTTTCACTAAAAATAAATTCTGGTAATTTTTAATAAATAATTCTGGATCGTCTGCAAATACATGAAAATAAAAGTAAGGTTTAGATATCTTCGAATATTAGCATTTTTTATTTCTTTAGAAAAATACAGATATGCAATTCCTATATTTAAGCCTCGGAAAAATTTTAATTTCACATTCACTCGATGCACTTTTTTCAATAATGCATATATATATATATATATATATATAGTTATGTATTTATTTATATATGTACACTAATTTATTGCAAACATGTTTGCCATTAAAGTACTGTTGTATCCATGTACAGGAAGAACTTGTAAAGTTTTCCTTTGTTACTGATGCTTTGTTATATAACAGTCTTTAAAAAATCAAAGTAACTATTTTTTTATAGATACTAAAATTTTTCTTTAAATGTCTAATTGACCAATATAATAATTATTATGTCATAATACTCTCATTCACGATCATCGCATATTCATCATTTACCACACATAAATAACAAAGTAATAACTATTAGTAATTCCAATTACATTGCATTATCACAGTGAAAGTATAATGTTATAGATTAGCAAAATTTTGTTCAAATTTGTAATTATCATTTACAAAGAAAATATTATTTAAGTATATTTCAAATAGAATACTAGAAAAGTATATATATAGTACAATTCTTCGTGATTGTTCATAAAATTCGTATATATTTACTAAAAAAATGTTGCAATTTCACTCAAACATCTTTCTTTCACTGTTATAAGTCATTTTTCTTTTACTGTAACAGCAAATATCGTATTTTTTACTATAATACATGTATTTACAAAGTCTTAAGATTCCATTTTTAAGTCAGTTCTGTTCTACACTTTTTTAAGATCTCTGAAAACATACTTGGAAAAGCAAATTTGTTTTCGCATTTATTTACATTAAACATTAACATGGCAATAAATATTATTTCAAATAAAAATTTGTGGTTTCTGGTAATTTTTTTAATCTACTTTGTAAAAAGATCAATTATGATTTAATTGCTAAGGACTATTGTAAGTAGAGAGTTATATTTTTCAAACTTTTAATACGATTTCATCAAATTGATTGCTAAAATATTGAAGCAATTCGATGAAATTTAAGTTACTTTTTCAATATTTACTTATCAATCGTACATAAAATTAAATTTCCAGAAGTTTAAATCTCATTAAATTATTAAGCAATGCACTTATAACTTATTACTTGCAACAATAATTAAAATACTGATTACATTTTGTTTCGATTTTTTATTTAAATATCTTACAATGAACTTTAAAAATAAAAAATTTCAAATTTAATAAAATCGTCATGGATACGTTAAACGTTACTTTAAATAAGTAAATTTTAAATCATTTTCATAAATTTTGCCTTCTTTTAATGCACATTTGTTAAACTTCTAAATTATTAAATTTATAGAATAAATTAAAAAAAAATCTTACATTTTTATTTTTATAAATCATATAACAAGATTTATTGCTTGCATCAACCAGAAGAATTGAAGATTACAAAAATTTTTGAAAAACTTATTTATACAGCCATTCTTTTAGAAAAATAAAATATAATTCAATATTTTAAAGTTACCCATAAAGTTATGGAGAAACATAATAAGTTGATAAACAGATTTATTTTTAGTTGCTTTTTCGATGTAATTAAAACTATAATAACAAATTTAGATCATATATAGTTTTTAAAGTTGAGGATCGTAAGTAAAAAACTTGTAAATTTTATACAACAGTATGAATATTATTTATTTTTTCTCCTAGAAACCTAGAGATCAGACAAATATTTGTCATAACAATTTTTTAAGATATAAGTGAACAGTTGAATGTAAATATGTATTTCGAATATTAGTACTTAATTGAAAGAGTATGTACATGTACATATATAATTTAAGAATATTAATTAATAATTTATATTGAATTGTATCAAATAATTTTCTTATATACATGTAACACGATTTGATTGTATAAAACACGTTTCACTTATTCTTAAGTTTTACCAAAAGATTAATCTTGCATTAATTGAATCTAATGCACGTTGACAGCACCTACTTTTTTACACTATGCCGGAGTAGGTCTGAATTATGTATTCAACACAAAGAATTTCTCTTTGTTTACTTAAAGATTTTAACCTTTATTAAACGTAGAACTTGATTCTCTGCTCTAGTTTAAAAGTTTTTACTTACAACTTTTTTTTAAGAGTGTAACTCAAGTTACCTGTTTGGCAAGTATCTGAGAGGCCCAAGACTGAGAATAGAGGTAGCGGCTAACGCACCAAGATTACACGAATTCGAATTTCGTGCATTGTCTATGGTAACGATTGGGAGGGCAAAATAGCCACCAGTTTGAGCACTTAGTTGCGACAACGGTATATAACTTTGTATACCCAAATTAGAAAGTCGGCTAAGAGTATTTGGTGACTTGAGATCAACTACAGGTATAGCAAGCTCAACTGTTCCGTTTTGCTGTGGAGTCGTGTCTACTTCTTTGTGGTAGGTTTTCTTGTGCGTTGCAAGAGCTGGTGCTGTGGGGTATTGTGCTGGACACAAATTGCATCTACAAAAATATTTATTTGTTTTAATTAAATATAATAGATAAGTCTTAACATAAATTAAAGAAACACGTTCTAAAAAATTTCTAATATTAACATTTTTTTATTTCGACGTATAACTTACTTGTGAAGTAATTTGTTTGTTGTTCTATGGGTTGCCATATGTTGGGTTAACAATTCTTGACTTTGAAATCGCTTATCACAAACTTGACAAGTTAAGGATTGTATCATCCTATGAAATAGAAAAGTGGAAATTATTATTTAAAAAATTAAAATAAAATTTTTAAATGCTGTCATTTATAATTATTTTAATTATTGTTCCTTCTCACCTTGGAGGTCTTCCCCTTCTTACAACTGGTGTAATTGGAGTAGGGACATCCTGAGTTAAGTCAACAGTAGGTGGTCTAGGTGGTCTCTCAACTTCATTTGTTACTTGTTTGTTCTGCTGTTGTTGCTGCTGTTGTTGTTTATTTTGTGGTACAGCAAATTGTCCTTGTTGCTGGTCTTGTTGTTTTCTTTGAGGAGTTGGAATAATGGATATTGCTGAATTCAAATTTAATGAAGTAACATTCAACTGCTTTTGTTGAGGTTGAGTTGGCGATTGCTGCAGAGGTTGTTGCACTTGACTAGGTTCGACAGTCTTCTTGTTATTTACAGCAGGTGTAACAGTGATACCTCGTGCAGCCAAAACATTTGCCACCGTTGAAGCATCTGGCTTCTTCGTATTTTGTACCATTGCATTGACTTGGGCTGGATTATGACCTTTATAGATTAGTAAACAAAGAAACATATTTTTTCGCATTGTGCACTTCTCCGTTGATGACTTTTTAACATTAAAAATTAAAACAAGGAGAAGAACTTAATGTGCACATAAAATAAAAAAAATGATCTAAACATATTCAGAAAACATGATTTTAAAAAAATACTAATAAAAGTTTTTTCAATTAAACTGATAAATATTTTAAACAATGCAGTTAACTTAAGAATATGTTCAAGAACTAAAATGCATACCTATGATTTGAAATTATAATAAACACTTAATTTGATTTGAAAGAATATAAAATAGTTATGATCATTCTTTTTATGTTTTAGGGTAATTAAAATGCTTGCGAGAAATCATTGGTCTGCATATATAAAAATGGTAAGAAAAATCAATTTCACATACCGGGTTGTCTAACACTTAATGTAATTGAGTCAGTCAGATGAATAGTAGAGTCATTTTTTGTTGATTGCACAGAAGTACCACCTTGTACATTTTGTATAACAGGTAGACCATCATTTCTCTTTTGTTGAGCAATAACATGACAATCGGCATCTTCATTTCGGTCTGGTATCAATACATCCATACGTCTTTGTTTTTGTGGTGGACCTTGCTGCTGCATTTGTGATGGGATTTGTGACGACATTTGTGTTGGTTGTAGTGCAGGCCTTTTCATGCGTTGTCGAGGAACTATAGATTGAACTGAAACTGGTGGCTGTGGCATTCGTCCAGTTCTGTAAGAAGGTAATTGGATATTAATTTTAATTTTATAAAAACTTATAGTATTAAAAAAAAATCACTGTCAATTGTTAGTAACAAAAGCTCATACTTTATTGAATGCCAATAAGATAGGAATCTTTATTAGTATTAGAGAAATGATTCATTTCTTTGGCTGAGAGTAAATATAATATTTCCAAACACTTATGATGCTTTAATGAAAAAATAATTTTAAGACTTTAGAATCAAAAGCATATAACCTTTCTTTGTTTTACCATTGAATAAAATCACTTTTTCAATCCTTGCAATAAAGATTCATTAATAAATTTTATTTTTCTTACACCACGGAAACTGCCGAATTTTTCAAATTCGTGAAAAAATCGTACCAACTCACCAACTTTCATAGTTAATATTCAAAACAAAACCATCAATTTTCCCTTCATTCAAGTCCAATTTTCAATCGTCAAACTGAAAAAACTTCAGGCACTAGAAAACCGCGCAGCAACCAATTCAACAAACTCAAGCGCCTCACAAATCACACTGCAACAACTCGCACAACTCAGCTTTCCTATATCTTATATTCGACGCTACAAGAAACCGCGCGATTACTAAGAACAAGCGGCGCAGATCGGCAGATATAATGCTTCGCTTTCATCTACACTTCGCACGCCGGTATAGTGAGTGTTTTGTTTAATAATATGTCCGGCCCGATAAAAAGATTCCGTCTCTACAGTTGGTACTGTGACTTCGCGGCAAAAGCACCGATCAGTGGCTCCATTTCTACAGGGTAACGCTGAGTTAAGCGTTCAATACCGCCATGTTCGCTAGTGACTTTATTCGCGCGCGCATCAACGAACTTCGTGCAAAGGGGAACATAGAATTGAGTATTGGGCTTGCACGAAATTTCAGGGTTGGAATGTGTATGTTTATTTTTGAGTCAGAAATTTAATTGAGAGCGAGTTTTGGATGACTGCTGAAAGTCATCTGTAGACGGTGGATTGGTTTACGTAAACAGAGCCCCTTCGATAAAATTCCAAAAATTCATTCAAGCTTTTAGTCTAGTAAACGAAAATGACTGACGTTAAATTACATGTAATTGTATTTTTTATTAAAAAAAATATATTTAAATATAATAATTGCTTAGAATATATTAATATTGTAATATAAGGTTTTTTTCATTTATTTGTTATTTGAATATTTTTTGCTCGTATTAAATTCATTAAAAATATTGAAATATATAATAACTTGTAAACATATTCTTATAATAATAACCGAACTTAATTTAATTAGTTAATTTAGGATCTTTGAATATGTCGAAAACTTATTAATGATAGAAAATTTGATATCGACTTTTTTTATAATTTTGAAGTTCTTGTAATTTAATAAGTACCTCATAGGATCTACATTAGGTTAAAGTGATTCACGTACTCAAGGTCATTTTTTTTAATATCATTTGTTTTAGTTAATAGCAATTAATAGCAATTAATACAGATTGATTCATAGTTGATCAATCTTCAAATGAAGACATTATTTTTTAGTCTCATTTCTTACATAAATAAAATGAAAAATTAATAAATAATAATTAATTTCTGATATTAATAATTATATTGCAAAAACTCAAATAATTAAAAACCGAAGTTCACGTTTGTAAGTATTTACGATGTATATAGCAAAAAGGTATTTTATATGTGCTTTGACTTTCATACATTTTTTCGACAGCGCCTGTATATATCTTTATCAAGAACGCATAGATGTATACCTGCACAAAGGGATCGAAGTTCTGTATGTAATATATTGTACATTGTGCATCAAGGGCGCAAAATAGTACATTCCCGCCCGTGATGCACATACTATTTTTTGACACGTGGGTGCAAAATTTTATTTTTTGTAACACGCGAACGATTTTCGCGTTTTTCGTACCTATTAATCAGGCCTAAAGTGACTCTTTTTTGATTGGCGGGCAAAAAAGTTATTTTGAAAAAAAAACTTTTTTGCCCGCTTAATAGGGAAAAACATTTTAACGGTCAAAAAAGTTTTTTTTGCCCGCTAAAAGCGTTGATTTAATGTATTTGCATTATTTATTTAGTAAATTTGTAATAATT